>JACXGM010011685.1:9330-24733 GCA_016801145.1 Umbra pygmaea | reverse complement strand
AATGTTTCATTGGTACAGCGGAGCAGGTAGAATGTTTCATTGGTACAGCGGAGCAGCAGAGCAGGTAGAATGTTTCATTGGTACAGCGGAGCAGGTAGAATGTTTCATTGGTACAGCGGAGCAGGTAGAATGTTTCATTGGTACAGCGGAGCAGGTAGAATGTTTCATTGGTACAGCGGAGCAGGTAGAACTACTGCTGATGAAGCTTGAGGTGTGGGAGGTGAGGGGTTGTTACCTCAGGAGTTCTTCACCTATCAGGTTAATAATAGTTTTTTTTAAGTCTCACTGTGTCTTTGATGTGAAATATGTAAATTTTTTGTTGTTTTCTACAGGTGTCATTGATCTAACGAACAACAGTGAGGAATGTTGAAGAGAAAGACATTACTTAACCTTAGATTTTTACTAATCAATCCTTCTCCCTATTTGTTTCTTTTTTGCTGGGTACCTTTTCTCTTTTTCAACCTTGTTCTCTATCATTCTCTGTCAGGTGGGGTGTTGGGCATGTCTGAGGTGGGCTCAGATGTGCTCAGTCTGGTATCCCAGGCGACGCAGGAGCGCCTCAGGGACCTGCTGGAGAAAGTCACTTCGGTGGCACAGCACCGCCAGCTGGCCCTCAAGGTGTCTTACTGTGAAGCCTTGTACACAATTCTCAGGGAAGGCACAGTTCCCTTACAGATACAGATCCCCAGTTGTGTGTGTATCCTCACCTCTATCCTGTGATCAAAAGCACTATCAAAACACATGTAAATGCCTGGGTGTTCTAAAACATTTGACAGTAGTGTACATCCACTGATAGAAGTACAACAACTCAGACAGGGGTCTCAGGTGAAAATATCAATGACCACTGCTATATTACTGTAGACATCTCGGGTGGACCAATAGTCTGACGACCAAAAACCAGAGCAGTCGAATAAATAAAATTCAACTTGTCACCATCACATGCTATCATGCTAGGTCAGTGGTTTTAAACAATTCTCACATCTTGATGCTGACTGTAAATTATAGTGTAATAATTATTCAATATATCAAAAATATCAGTGGTTCTTTAGAGCCAAAAATCTGTTCTCAGCATTGGTGTGCAAACTGCGTTATCCATATTACAGTCCTTGTTTCAGACTGGACACACATAATCACCTAGGGATTGTGTCTTTGCTCTGATTTTCTTGCTGATGTCTCGCCATTGTCTAGGGTGACCTCTGTAGCTCCAGTCAAAAATTCCATATAATGACCATATCCCAGAATGCCTTTACACAAGCATGAACCTGGCATCAAGGCATCCCTCGAGGGAGTGCATGGTCTCCATCCAGTTTGGCAGTAATGCACCTGAATATCATTTTTGATGAATCTCTCTTCTGAACTATAAGGATCTTAATTGCATGTACAGCTGAAGGGCTGGGTTAAAATCCTTCACAATCAGAGGCTAGTAGAAGCCTTTCACTACAACGTTTTAAGCACATCACCATTACACCACTTCAGCTCCTCAACATGGTTCCTCTGTGCAGGAAGACTACCGTCACGTGCAGACCAGCGATGTGCGCTCCCAGCTCCGCTTCCTGGAAGAGCTGGAGCGTCTGGAGAAGCAGAGGAGGGATGAGGAAGAGCGGGAGACATTGCTCCGTATCGCCAGGGTACCAGTTGTCTGTCTACAAGTCTGAGGGTGTAAATGTAGGTGGCAAGTGAAGGTGATTTTGCTATGTGTTTTCTTCTTCAGAGTCGCTCTAACGCTGAGGATGCTGATCAACAAATACTGAAACAACGTGCCAAAGAGGTTGGCTTCAATTTACAATTTACACTCAGACTCTTATTGTGAAAAACTGAGGGTGGGACATGTCAAACGTGAGGATGATTAGATCACAGTGTACCCTCTGTGATCCCACTGATAACTGCTGACTGGGCCTCATTTTTTGATTTATGTCTCATACAATGTTAATACTCAGTGGGGGAGTTCGATCAAGGCAAACACCATCTATCCTAATGTATACTTTTCAGAAGTACTCTTTGGGGATGGTGTAATGCCATGCATTTTTCCACTTCGTTAATCAGATTGTGTGACTTAGTTAATCAGATTGTGTGCTTATTGTTTGGCTGGGGGTTGGAGAGGACTGGGTTTTCTCTGTATGAGGCTGAGCCAGCTATAGGTAGTGTAGTGATGTAGAGCGATGAGAAGAGAGACTCTTAGAGGTTATTTTCTCTCTGCTCTTGGATCGCTCACGGCAACAGTGTTCCCAGAGGTCTCTCCGCAGCAAAAGCAGAAACCAAGTAAATCTGTGCGTGTGTGACTTTGCGCGCACGTGCATGCTTGTGCATGAACCTATAAAACACACACCCACATCGTCAAAAACCCAAGCCCCAGAGAATGTGCTCTAATTGGAGTTCATTTTAATAGAGCCTGTTTCTGGGGCTGGAGGCAAGGCCAGAGGCAGCCAGAGTGTTGGATCAAGTGAATGTTCACCTACAGGATGCGGGTGTCACACTGAGGTTGTCTATGTAACCTAGACAACATTTATATATGACTTTGGAGTTGACTCTGTGATATTGACCTGCTGTTTTATTGTTCTATAGACATGACCCTACTCCTGTTCGGGTAGTCCCCTACCAATAACCAATGCTTCTCTCTCTCTCCTGCATTCTCTCTCGCTGTCTTGCTCTCTCTGTCTCTGTCACTCTCGCTCGCACTCTCTCTGTCTCTAGCTGCAACAGTTAGAACTGGCTCGGCTTCAGCACAGAGAAGCCAACCTGACTGCCCTTGCTGCCATTGGCCCTCGCAGGAAAAGGCCACTGGACTCGGCTGTATCCCAGGTACTGGGAGTGGAGAGGTGTTGTTGGTTATCACTGGGTATCCCACGGATCTCCCGTTGCCTCACACAATAGTTAGCCCTGCACTTCCTGTTCATTATTCCATTGTTGTAGGCAGTACTTTACTAAACCATTAGTTAACGGGATGGTGAGTGCAGATCACATGACTCCTTGAGCAGAGAGGGCGTAGCATAGCAACAACCCTGCAGTCCACAAAGTGTTATTAAAATACAATTATTTTACAAACGTATGCAAAAATAGGACAGTGCGTGGCTCCAAATTCGCTGCATGGCTGACACTACAGCTGTGTTATTTTGGCTAGTTCACATCCTAGTCCCGCCTGTCAGCCAGAAGAGGAGTCAGTTATCAGACTGTTGCATAGTCATGTCGCAGTCTAGCGATGCCTTTTGGTCTTTTGTCTTCAATCTCTGTTGTTTTTGTGTTGGAGAATGTGCTCTTCTCCAAGTTTCAGTGAATAGTAAGCATGCAGTGTTAGGAAAAAGCAAAAGATTGCTTGGTACGGTGTGCATCAGAGAACACAAAGCAAAAAGAAGAGACACTGATGAGGCAAGTCCTTAATTATTGAGAGGAAATAGAATGAAAAACAATTTAAAGTAAAACACTACATCACCAAATAGATCGTAAATTGTGTTTAATTTCCTGCCAATGTTGAGATACAGTTTCTCAGAATTTTTGTAGCACCATTTTTATATTTCTCCATCCTATATAGCAGAGCGTGGGACTGTAAGTTTAAGTTAATGAGTATTTAATTTAACTTGGTGTATTTAATTATTTGGCCCTGCAGGCAATGGGTTTAGAGATGAAAATATGTTAACTGAACACATTAACTGCTGCCTTTGAACTGCATTACCCAGAGGACCATGCTGCTTGAGGTGTTTTTTTATTATTCTTTTATTTTTCTCATGCCCAATCTCTCATCTGTAGCGCTCCAGGCCTTTCTGTCTGATATCACAGGTGTTGTCTTTAAATATGTCAGAATGATAAATGGGGTGGGGAGGGGGCTGGAAGGAAAGTGGTTGTTTGAAAACATCCCCTCCCTCCCTTTAGGTGGGGCCAGGTGGCAGTATGTCTGTACAGCGGACTGGGGTTCAGAGGGTGACCCGGGTCTCTCTGAAGGACCTTCTGTTCTGCCTGGAACAGGATCCTTTCCTCCGACACTCCCTGGCACTCTACAAGGCCCTGCTCAGGTAGCGAACGCAGTGGGGCTCAGTGTTTCATTCTGCGCTTTACAAAGCCAAGCTCAGACAGCAATAATCATTGCTTCACATTACCATCGCTATTCCACAATTTGTGCTAATTTTGTTTTCCTTACTATTTTTAGTTATTTTAAGTCTTTATTTTTATACTTCTATATATATTTTATGTGTTAAATATATTTTTTGTATTTTATTTTCTAACATTTGTTGTAATTTCAGTGTCACTGAGATGCTATGGTATCGTAGAAGATCTTGTCTTTAATTTATTTTTGGGTTGTAGTATCACAGCTTAATCACTGTTTCAGCCATTGATGTTTTTGTGGTTGACCTGACGATTTGCAAACCTGTGATAAATTAAATGACTATGTTAAGAGCAAACCTTGTTGAGTGTTCAACTGTGATTTTACAGAATATGGGGTTTTACATAATATTTTCATATTACACATTTATTGACATTTATTGTTGGATATTTTGGCAACTTTAAATACGGTAGTTGCTTTCAGGAAAAGTGTTTGCCGAGTGTTGTGAATTTGGAATGTTTAAACAGTCAGTACACCTCTTAAATACAGCAGAGATGAGCGTTAGGCACAGCACTTCCCAGGTTAATGAAATATGGAGAAGCTAGGTTTCGATAGAAATGGTGACAGAAAATAATTCCCACCAGTGTTTTTTCCGCATTGTTTTGCTTGTTTTTTCCCCTTCCCAGTTCCTCATTCTGTCAGCAACCAGCTTTCGCAGGTCGGTATGGTTAAATGTATCACATGCTTCCTCATACACCTGTTGGAGAGCCATCTGATTCTTTTAAAATTGCTCGTTCAACACAGAAGCCTAAAGTCGGTACGTATCAGAGTTTTACACACTTGCCAACTAGAATTCACACATGCTCAAGCTGCACCCAAGGAGTGCCTCAGGCGAAGTTTCAATATAATTGTGTCTTTTTACCAATCCACCCTGGACTGTACCAATTTGCGCTGCCCACAGCATAGCCATAAATGCTGTGACCAGGAGACATCTAATCTTTCATTGTTGCTTTAAAGTTCGAATATTATCTTCTTGCGACCTTCACTCTTTCAAAGGGTTCACTCCTTGGTCACCCACAAATGGCAGTTCAAAGTATATAAGCTAAATCCACGTCTGAGGAGGGACACCTTGCCACATCACGGCCTGGCTACTCCTATCAGGTTATGCTTCTGGCAGAATATCAAGCCCATCGGTTCTGTCTGATTTGATGAAAAGCAGGAAGACCTCAAGATTTTGTGTTCCACTGTTTGATGTAATGAGCCAAGACCTTAAGTAAATGTTGAATACTGTGATATTGCGAGAAAGGGGAGGACTCAGTCTGACTGTTTGCCTGTTAAGGCATCAGACAGCGACTTACGTGGTATCATACAGAGCGGCTGTGCCTGTTACAGCAAAATCAAACGTGTGTAGTGGGTTAATTCACGTGATTACTGATTAATTTGACGATTGCTGAATTATTTAAGTTTGTCATTGGTATCAATAAGGAGCTCAAATGCTCCTCGCATCCTGTTCCCATTTAAGATGAGAGAGAAACCAATTCATCCTCTGACAGTTTGTCAAGGAAGATGAAGGCAATTTAGCCTAGTTAATATTCATGAATTGCTCATACATATTCACATACTACTTGATACAAAATAGCTGAAGCTAATTTCATATTTACTGTACAATCTAAAGTTGCTGCAAAGCTCCTAAACTTTGCAATCCAACTGTTAGTCTGAACTGGAGGTTTGATTATAGGTTTCTTCTGATCAGTGACCTGAACTGGAGGTTTGATTACAGGTTTCTTCTGATCAGTGACCTGAACTGGAGGTTTGATTACAGGTTTCTTCTGATCAGTGACCTGAACTGGAGGTTTGATTACAGGTTTCTTTTGATCAGTCACTTAGTGTTCCCCCTTTTATTGCTATAGAAGCAAGCCTAGTCTAACTAGAATGGAATATTTGACTCTAATGTAAATAAAAATCAGAATAATTGTAATAAAAAAAAAATTCTATTAAATATTTATTAAGATCCTTGTGGTACATTCATCCATACATTTTAAATCAAATTTCCTCTAGTGAGGCTCAGGGACATTTGCAGCATAAAACATGCATCATTTTAATCTCTGACAAATTATCAATGTGATGAATAGAAAATGTTCAAATCCTTTGAAGAAACTGCAAATTCCACTTAAAAAAAGTTAAACCAGGTTTCTGATTTTTTTGAAGTCTTATAAAATCTTACATGTAGTGTCTCAATAACAACTGTACCATAACAGTAACCCTTATTTTTCATTCAGGGTGGGTTACATTTCCCAGACGAGCACAGATTGTGCTTTTTAACATTCAACTGCATATATATTTAATTATCATCAGTGCCATTTCTCCAGTTAAATATTTCCGTGACAACTGTGACTTGTTTCTATGATTGTTTTAGTAAGACTGAATCATAGACATACTAATGTATTCTTGATATTATAAAACAATAATCCTAAATGAAAACAAGTAGTATGAAAACATTGGTACTATTGCTGCTCTGTGTGCTTCAGTTCCCTGCTCAAAGGAAGAGGTGTCTGTATCAGACAGGTACTACCTGTAGGGGACTTTCATAGTTCATATTATGGAGGTCATGTTTGTACTGCTCTTCTAATTCGTGTTGGTACACTTCTGAAATTATTATTTGTTCCCAAAATTCTAAAACAAACTTCAGGTCAGATTGGGCTGTCTGTATTTTCTCTTGACCAATCATCCTTCACTGTGAACCATGCCATCAGACCTGGCGGGGCTTAATCCAGTGTTTCCTGTTTGATAGCGTTGTGAGTGTGCCCACTCTGTGCATTCCTCCTCCCTTCCCTTCGTAGGACATATTCGCTGAACTGGGAGGAGTCTACTCCTCCGCCACACGCACCTGCGATCTCGAACCCTCTCTGCTGCAACCTCTCAAGTACCTGTAGATCAGAGACACCGCAAACACACTTTTACCAAAAATTGTGGTCAGAAAAATGATGTATTCACTCAGGTAGACATTAGCTAACTACATCCAAAGCAATGATCCGTGGTTTAAAAAAAATGGAAGATGACTTAAGGGCCAGGGGAGGCAATTCAGAGATGCTGATTCAGAATCCTACCAGTCATAGACTCCAATCTGGGTGAAAAGGAGGGTGGGTATAATATCTGTATAGCACACACAGGGCCCATAGGGTTACCATGGCTCTGTCTCTAGGCAGACCAACTGAATGAGTAGGCAGAAGATGGGCATCACACGTCCTTCACTGACCTAAACTGAGGATCCCCTTTCACACATATAGACATACACAGACCCTAACCCCTTTACTAGAACAACACTGTGTTCCAAACGGCCCACTAGTGCCTATCTACTGCACTATATGAGCCCTGTTTGAAAGTAGTGCACTAAATAGTGTAAAGGAAAGCATTTGGTATTTAGTCATTCTCTGTAGCTGTAAGATGACATTCTATTAGAATGCCCTGAAGTAGCATCTGTTCCTTTCTGACACGTCTCTCCTCTCTTCCTCTGTTTGTGTGTTACTGTTGCAGGCAGTATATTAAGAAAACTGTCTACCTCCATCTGCCACTCTTTCTCTCTGTCTGTCTGCCTCCTGTCTGCTTCCTGTCTGTCTGTGTCTTTGTCTTTCTGCCTCCTGTCTGACTCTCTTTGTCTGTCTGCCACCTGTCTGTCTCTTTCTGTTACTATTGCTCCTTCCCGCCGTTCCAGCAGACCCCGCCGTCGGCAACATGTTTTAAATCTAAACAGAATTTATCTCTGTCTTCCATGGCTGCTCTGGCCCATATTAGGTTATTTGAGGTTATACTATCCAAGTGCAAAGCTACTGAATAACGGGGTGTAAAGTGGACAGAACAGGTGGGAATCAATTACTGTTTTGATGGGTTGTAGTAGGGTATTATCATGGTATTTTTATGTGTTCTGATGGGTTGTGGAAGGGTATTATCATGGAATATTTGTGTGTTCTGATGGGTTGTGGTAGGGTATTATCATGGTGTTTTTATGTGTTCTAATGGGTTGTGGAAGGGTATTATCATGGAATATTGGTGTGTTCTGATGGGTTGTGGTAGGGTATTATCATGGTATTTTATGTGTTCTAATGGGTTGTGGAAGGGTATTATCATGGAATATTGGTGTGTTCTGATGGGTTGTGGTAGGGTATTATCATGGTATTTTATGTGTTCTGATGGGTTGTGGTAGGGTATTATCATGGAATATTTGTGTGTTCTGATGGGTTGTGGTAGGGTATTATCATGGTGTTTTTATGTGTTCTAATGGGTTGTGGTAGGGTATTATCATGGTATTTTTATGTGTTCTAATCGGTTGTGGTAGGGTATTATCATGGTATTTTTGTGTTCTAATGGGTTGTGGTAGGGTACTATCATGGTATTTTTATGTGTTCTGATGGGTTGTGGTAGGGTATTGTCATGTTTTTTTTGTGTTCTGATGGGTTGTGGTAGGGTATTATCATGGAATATTTGTCTGTCCTGATGGGTTGTGGTAGGGTATTTTCATGGTATTTTATGTGTTCTGATGGGTTGTGGTAGGGTATTATCATGGAATATTTGTGTGTTCTGATGGGTTGTGATAGGGTATTATCATGGTATTTTTATGTTCTGATGGGTTGTGGAAGGGTATTATCATGGAATATTGGTGTGTTCTGATGGGTTGTGGTAGGGTATTATCATGGTATTTTTATGTGTTCTGATGGGTTGTGGTAGGGCATTATCATGGTATTTTTAGCTCATGTGTTACCTGTACAGAGTTGAGGTGGCAGTATCCATTGAGTGGGAAGCGGATGACATGAGTGGAGTCGTGATTCCAGCCTGCATTCAGGGAGTTACACAGGACGTCCCCGACCTCGGGAAACACGTCCTGGATCAGAGCTCTGTCCCCGCTCATTGTGATCCTCTCCCCCAGCTCCGGACACACCCTCACCACCACGCAATCACATTCGCGCCATATGCTCATGGCCTCGCGGTTACTCCTCCAGCACTCTAACTCTGCCTGCAGCTGCGAAAGTTGGAAGAACCTTGCTTCTTCCAAGAGTAGAGAGTATTCCTGGAACACACAGATTATGTTGGGATTATGTGTGGGATTATAGATGTCAGAGTATAGTGTGTGTTATTAGTGTTTAATTATAATGTCAGAGTATATTGTAGGTTGGGAGTGGATGATTATAGATGTCACAGTATAGCGTGGGTGATTATAGATGTCACAGTATAGTGTATGTTATTAGTGGGTGATTATAGATGTCACAGTATAGTGTATGTTATTAGTGGGTGATTATTGATGTCACAGTATAGTGTATGTTATTAGTGGGTGATTATACACTCACCTAAAGGATTATTAGGAGAACACCATACTAATACTGTCTTTGACCCCCTTTCGCCTTCAGAACTGCCTTAATTCTATGTGGCATTGATTCAACAAGGTGCTGAAAGCATTCTTTAGAAATGTTGGCCCATATTGATAGGATAGCATCTTGCAGTTGATGGAGATTTTTGGGATGCACATCCAGGGCACGAAGCTCCCGTTCCACCACATCCCAAAGATGCTCTATTGGGTTGAGATTTGGTGACTGTGAGGGCCATTTTAGTACAGTGAACTCATTGTCATGTTCAAGAAACCAATTTGAAATGATTCAAGCTTTGTGACATGGTGCATAATCCTGCTGGAAGTAGCCGTCAGAGGATGGGTAAATGGTGGCCATAAAGGGATGGACATGGTCAGAAACAATGCTCAGGTAGGCGTGGCATTTAACCAATGCCCAATTTGCACTAAGGGTCCTAAAGTGTGCCGAGAAAACATCCCCCAAACCATTACCATACCACCACCACCAGCCTGCACAGTGGTAACAAGGCATGATGGATCCATGTTCTCATTCTGTTTACGCCAAATTCTGACTCTACCATCTGAATGTCTCAAAAGAAATCGAGACTCATCAGACCAGGCAACATTTTTCCAGTCTTCAACTGTCCAATTTTGGTGAGCTCTTGCAAATTGTAGCCTCTTTTTCCTATTTGTAGTGGGGATGAGTGGTACCCGGTGAGGTCTTCTGCTGTTGTAGCCCATCCGCCTCAAGGTTGTGCGTGTTGTGGCTTCACAAATGCTTTGCTGCATACCTCGGTTGTAACAACTGGTTATTTCAGTCAAAGTTGCCCTTCTTTCAGCTTGAAGCAGTCGGCCCATTCTCCTCTGACCTCTAGCATCAACAAGGCATTTTTCGCCGCTCTGGGGACTGCCGCATACTGGATGTTTTTCCCTTTTCACAGCATTCTTTGTAAACCCTAGAAAAGGTTGTGTGTGAAAATCCCAGTAACTCAGCAGATTGTGAAATACTCAGACCGGCCCGTCTGGCACCAACAACCATGCCATGCTCAAAATTGCTTAAATCACCTTTCTTTCCCATTTTAACATTCCGTTAGGAGTTCAGGAGATTGTCTTGACCAGGACCACACCCCTAAATGCATTGAAGCAACTGCCATGTGATTGGTTGAGTAGATAATTGCATTAAGGAGAAATTAAACGGGTGTTCCTAATAATCCTTTAGGTGAGTGTAGATGTCACAGTATAGCGTATGTTATTAGTTGGTGATTATAGATGTCACAGTATACCGTATGTTATTTGTGTGTTTATATACATCATTGTATAGAACATGTTGTTAGTGTGTTATCAGTATATTATTTACTATGTCTAGACAGGATCAGAGAGCCTCACTTTGAAGTCATCAGGGAGGAGTAGCTTTGCAGTTCGCAGGAAGTTGAGGATGTAGCGGAATATGTGTCCGTCTCGGTCTATGAAGTAGTGTTGCTTTAGACTGTCCAGCACTATGGGTTCAGTCCCGTTGAACAGACGACCAATCCTGGCAGGAAGGAGATTATTATTTTCATAGCTGTGATTCTTTTCATGTTTGAGGGGTGTTAGTCTGAGAAAGTGGTGGTGTAGACTCACTAATGTGGACAATGTAATGAGTTGTTTTTCAGTTGTGTGTGTGTGTATTATTTTGACTTTGGGCAGTGGGTGTGTACTGGGAATGAGTACCTTGTTGAGTGTGTGTATGTTACTGTGACTCTGTACTTTGCGTGTGTCTTACCGTGACTCTGGGTACTTGGTGAGTGTGGCCAGGCTGCTGGTGTACATGTGACCTCCTACATCTATGTGGACGGGGGCGTTGGTCTTGGTCAGCTGGGCAGGGGTGGGGATGCCCCCTAACCCCCCGGAGCCCAGTGGAGAGGCAGGGGACTGGGAGACCAGTGGACGGCTGGACATGTTGCTACTGTGGCTATCCTGTTGGGAGGAGGAAGATAAAACACTACATTTACTTTATTGTTCAAGGCACAAAAGTACTAAGGAAAGTAGTCCTGCATAACTGCACAATCAGTAAGCACAAGGCTTAAAAGAGTAGTTCACAGAGTTATTGAGAACACAGGGAACCAGTACAGAGTGGAAGACTGGACTTTATCCCTACTCCATCAACACTTTGAGAACAATGTACTGATCATCCACTACATCAGTAGTTTTGAAACCCCTACTGGGGATGCCCCGCCATTTCACAATTTTTTTGTTGCCCTGAATGAAGCTTACATCAAGCTGCCAAAGCTTATTAGTAGACAAATTGATCTGCTAGCGCTGGAATACATCTAATGCTTGTAATACATGGAATGGTTGGGGGTCCCCAGGACAGGTTTGAGAACCACTACACTACATGACATAAAGTGGTTCAGCTTTTTACACAGTCCGTGTGTGTGTAGTATACAGCGGCGGTCTGTGGATCTTAATTGGGGAGGACGGGCTCATGTTACGCTCGGGACCGAAGCGAATGGAACGGTGCGCAACACACCAAACCCATTGTGCGATACTGTGTGATACCGTTCCGTTTCCTCCAGTTCGGACAGTACTATGAGCCAGCGCCCCCAAATTAAGATCCACCTTGCGCCGCTGTTAGTATATCAGGGCTAGTGTGTGAAGAGCTGAGTATGTCTGTCATGCAGAGCATGGCTGCTACATGGTGGACATACAGGGACATTACAACTTCTGGTCATTCAGGGCTGTAGTGCCCAATTGGGTACAGCTGACTGTAATTAGTCTCATTAAGTAGGGTAGTTATAACTTACCTATTGTTGTCGATCATTATGTATGTTTAGTTTTAACTTGTGTTTATGCTTCTACTGCTCTCCTGAAATAAGGAGCTTGCTTTTGTTGTTTTTGCTATTTGTTTTCGGTATTCTCTTTCAACGACGCACCTGTTTCCACCTCTGTACTTTTACTACAAACGTGACAGAATGACCGTTGGGATCAATGCCGTAGGAGCTAATAAAAATTGCTAATTGATCATCGGAACTGTCAACATTAGGTTACATCAACAACTTACAACAACTTACCACTAGGCCTGCTTTCAATGCCCCCTGCTGGCTTTTTGCTTTATGTGTCTTTATGTGTTTATGTAATGGTCTGATGTTTTGTCTGATTGTCTGTTCTGTTTCTATTGTACATTTTAGCTTAATAGTATGTTTTTTACTAAATGTTTTATGAATTTTATAATGATGTTGTTATGTAAATATGTAATCTTATTCTCTTTTAGGGTGACTTTTACCAACTGTCTAGAGACTGCAGGTGAAAAATAGCCTTTTGGCTAATCCTGGCATATTGACAGCAATGTATATTAATATGCACTGTCTCTGTTATAATAAAATAAAAAAATAAAAAATACCATGGATTTGTTCCAACTATCCAAGGACATCGGGGAAGCCCTGTGGTGTCTGAAATCGGCCACCGAAGGCAGAACAGTAATGGAGCAGCCGGCTGTGCTATACCCAGCCACAGCCCCATGCTAGGACAGCATGCCTGGTCCAGTTAGTAATCCCTACCCTTCTCTCCCACTGGAGAAGTTTGAAAGGAACCCAGCTAGAGTGGTGCTCTCTTTGACACAATGGATATTTACGTGCAACATCTTAGCTGGGGTTACCAGTCCGGGAGGGACAAGGTTGGAAAGCTAACACTCATGCTAACCGGCAAGGCACTATGATCAAAGATGACGCCATCTGAGAGGTGAGTGGACTGTAGGTCTATGAACTTTTCGACAAGCGTATCGCCTCTGGGCACCTCCAGGGAAGAAGAGGAGGGTGTGCCCACTCTCCGCCTCCAGTCCGGTCAGCCATCTACTACAACCTTTCTGCCCGGATGGCAGATATGAGAAGTGGCTAGAATACACATGACCTTGGCCACTGGTTTATCCTACAGGCACAGCTGGCCCCACTACTGGCATAGGCTCAGGCTATGGATATGCCTGCCCAGTGCACAGATATGATTGCCCAGGTCACAGATACGCCTACCCAGGTCAAAGATATGCAAACCCAGGCCACAGATAAGCCTGCCTAGGTGCCAGATAAGCCTGTGCTGGTTTTGGTCCAGCCACTGCCTGCTCCAGAGATCCAGCCTCACATGTCAGCACCAAGGATGCTGCCTTCAACCCATGCTCCATCTCTGCCCACACTGGCATCCGAGGTGTTGCCTCCAACACCTGAGCCTGGAGTTCTGACTTATACACCGGCAGCTCTGCTGTCCCACCAGGGCCTGGGGCTCCATCACACATGCCGGAGACTGAGCCCACTACACCAGCACCCAACGCTCTGCCTCCAATGTCAGATTCAGAGGCTCCACCCTCGACGCCTGAGCATGCCTAGCTAGTCGGGTGGAGCGCCCAGATGTCCTATTGGTTGTTCAAGGTGCACAGGAATGGCATGCCCGGTCCCAATTGGTCCCAGAAGCGGGGCACTACCCGTCCAGGCCTGTGATCCCAGGTCTCGGGACAGGCCGGCAGCATATCCACTGTTAGCAGGGTCGGCCTCTGGATGTGGTTCTGTCAGTCTGGTACCCACCAGGCACCTGTGGTTCACAGGAGCCAGCACCCACCAATGCCCTAGTAGAGACGTCAGGGGCCCAACTTTTTTGGGGGGGTTTTGGTTGGTTGCCTCTGGGACTGCTCCTTAGTGGGGGGGTCCTGTCACGCTCCACAGAGCATGGCTGCCACATGGTGGACCTACGGGAACACTGAGAACTGTAAGTGCCCAAGTGGGCACAGCTGACTGTAATTAGTCCCATTAAGTAGGGTACTTAAGCTACAATATCTGACTTAGGGTTGTCATCATTATGTATGTTTAGCGGTAACTTGTGTTCATGCTTCTACTGCTCTCCTGAAATAAGGAGCTTGGTTTTGTTGATTTTGCTATTTGTTCTCAGTATTCTCTTAAAACAACACATCTGTTTCCGCCTCCGTACTTTTCCTACCAGTGTTACAATATTGTAGCAGCTCCTTCCCTGATACACCTGAGTTCTGAGATGTGAAGACATTATCATAGAATATACAGGAAGGTTTTCAATCTTTTACAAGATCTTACTATATAGAAAAGGGTTTGAATAATTTACTACAAGGTGTTGGAGTATAGAGAACATTTTGAAACATCTTGTAAATGATTTACGAAATTTTCCACTGCTGAAAACTGAAAACTACTGGTCAGCGATTACTGTGGTTAAGTGCAGCCATGGAGGGAGACAGAAATGACTGCAGGCAGAATATGCCTCTTAAAGCTGAGGAAACGGCAAATAGGAAGATATATACAGAGATACAGAGAAGTGGTTGGAGCTGAGAAAGCAGAAAGCAGATGAGCAAAGCTGTTAGTGCTGCAGCCACTGTGCATATTTCCTCAGGGCAACAACAGGCAGGTCATTGGAAAAGAATAGCTAAAAAACAGGAGTCTTATAAGAGTCCGACAAGTTTAGTCACGTTCGTACTGTATAATATATGTGAAAGAACACTATATAGCCAACATTTCGTGGACACCTGGGGCCTTGTTTATAAACATTGCGTAAGCAAAAAGATAATGCTTATGCTAGTTTCTAAGCAAACTTTGGGATGTATAAAAACAAACTTGAAGTGAGAACATGTGGTCCTCCACACACACTTTGACCCATGCATATGCACAAAAATTTGAAATTGCACACCCGTTCACAGAAGAATGAAACTTGAGAAAAACTCAGTCTGGCAGATATGAGTGCACAGTTTCATATATGTTATCACATGTTCGTTGCACATAACTGTCAATTTGATAATGATCCTGTCATTGTCAATAACAATCAGTGCAATAATAATGTGTTGGGCATATTATTTTGCCGATATAGTGCTTCGAAAAGTTTTGCCATAGGGCTGACAGAAAATGGTTCTTTAAATTCTACACATTTTGACTGTAGGCAGAGAGAACCTATACGTTAATGCTAATCTCATGCTATTCTATGCATTTTTGCAACAAGATCGTGTGTGTGTGTGTGTGTGTGTGTGTGTGTGTGTGTGTGTGTGTGTGTGTGTGTGT
>JACXGM010011684.1:0-24765 GCA_016801145.1 Umbra pygmaea | reverse complement strand
TGACAACGCTATAAAAGCCTATTGCGGTGCTTGCGTCACTCCCTTATCCCTCCTACCAGTTCCTATGGCCACTTGACCAGTGCGAATGCAAATAGCAAAACCTGTTTTTGGGGAGAGTAGTTAGTAGAACTGTTTAGAAGTGGACTGTTCCTATAACTACGTTCCTGTAACTACTTGGTCGGAAAGCGGCTATTGACATTATTGCGTCATGCAGTGAGGCAGGAGGTGGAATAAGGCAAGAGCAGTACACTGTCACCTTTATATCTGTCCATTTCAACCCACGTACAGTAGCTATGATTTACCAACAAAGAATAACAGCATCTCCATCTCCCCATTTTATGTGAGCATAAGTATTCATACATTTGGCTCTCAGGTGTTTTGAAATTGATCATTTGTTTCCTGATGCATTGATTGTTCACACAGAAAAGAGCTGTGAATGTGTAGTCAGTTCCATGCTTTGGTTTTGCCTTTGGACTCAATATATCATAATCTAACATCAAGACTAGGGAGCTGTCTAATTAAAGTAAAGCAAGTGATTTGGATGCTGAAGGAAAAGAGGAAATAAAGTGGTTACTTGAAAAATTAGCAACAAACAAGGAAAACAACAGCTGTTCATGACAGAATAATGACCAGCGCTGTGAAACCCAATCCTAATTGTCACAATCTACTGCTGGCAGAAGACTTTGTACTCCTGCTGCCGAAGTGTACACTGCAATATAGATGGATTGTGTATCAAATAAATGTCTATAATCCATCGTAATCTATGCTTCATTCTCATGAAAAATACTCAGAGCTATTAGCCTCACAAACTACGAGCTTGCATTCAAATATTACATGGATATAAGTCTGCATTTACATTACAATAGATTTTAGCAACATTTTCAAATCCGCTCGAGCACAGCTCATGATGAGACAATTGTTGTGTGGAAACTTGTGGGTTTCTCTTGAATATTACTCGACCTCTGGAGGTAGCACACAAGAACATTTAGAAAGATCCCAACTGGGGCTTTGCTAACAGCCCAGGAGAAGTGTATTGCAGAGAATTTCTTCACAGGTAAGACAATAGGCTGGGCTGGTTTCTGAGCAAAGTGCTCAGGCACCAAGCTCAAAACATTTTGAATGGCATTGGGTTGACTGACCATGTCCTTTACCCCAAAAAACAAAGTTGAGCTTTTTAACCAATCACTGTACAATCAGTTACTATTTCCCACCAAGTTGACCTGGAGCTATACTACCTAGTTAGCTCTAAATGGGACAGATTAAGCAATATTATTATTGCTTATTATTATATTGTAATATTATTATAACATTATTTATTATTTGGAATTTTATGTTGCATTCCTCCAAGGAAATACACAGTCTGTGCCCGGCTGGTATATCCAGTTCATTTTGCGGGATACTGTAGGTTTACATACACATCGGTCCACGTGAAACTTGGATAATCTAACAAAAATAGTAATCATGTTATTGGATGGAGAGGGTTGAAACCAAAAATTGAGCTCTGTCCCACTTTACAACAAACACTTTCCGCCTCTGTTGCCATTGCTAGGCAGTTTACACATACATTACACCCACATTGTGAGTTCACCCTGGGCTCAATAGCTTCCCTGGCAGCTGCTTGATTCACCCAGCTCCTGCGTTGCTGTATTCCACTGTAATGTCTCTGCTGTATTTCGGCTCAAACATGTAGGTATTTATTATCATATATTACCATTCAATAACACTTGATCATAGTTGAAGTCGTCCAGCTCTTTTGGTATTTCGTCACTTGCACTATCCATTGCAGAAAAATAAAGTCCCATAAAGTCTTACTCTTCTTATGTAGCTACATATTTAACAGAATAATGAAATCTGTTGGAATTCTTGACCTCACTATGGAGGTTCTAATCTCCAATCAACTTGATTCAAGGGCTGGAGAAATAAACATCAGGAAGTCAACCAAATGCCTCCCCTGAATCTAACTGTATTTTAAAAATATATAAAAAACAATTGTAGTGAAATTTGGATACATACGGTGGCCAAGTGTAGAATTATACCTAACGTATTGGAATGGTGATTTTAGAGTCTATCATGTAAGAAACATGACAGGCACAATGATTTTGGGGTGTTTAGGGGTCTGGAGTGTTCCTTTAAAGAAAGTGGCGACAGTGGAAAAATCCACAAAGTAAACACATAGCAAATCTTAGCAGGTAGGCAGTACTGTATGTGGAACACTTTTGGTAATGAATAGGCTTTGCACTTTAGGTAACAGTTTAGTAAGCTGTTCAAATTAAATATATATTTAAAAAAATAATTATAGGCTCTTACAGTACTAAATCATTCAAAATTGCTCTTATTGACTGATTAACAGATATGAAGTATTACGACCCACAATCTGAATATGCCAAGCACAAAGAGGGACTGATTAAATAACCAATTGAAAGGTGATAGAGAAATACATTAAGGCCATCAAAACATACATTCCAAAAGGTGGACAGACACTGAAAGATCATAGATTATACATTTACACAACCCTCCATTGAACAAAATTTAAAAACTAAACTTTCCCCAAGACTGAAATTTAAAAAGCCTCACCCTCCCCCATTTCCCTTCAAGTCTCAGCATATAACATTCATATCTCTCCCTTAGTTAAACTAAATTATACTATAAAGCTTGTAGAGGTCTGTCATTTTTTATCATAGGTAGTGTACCTATGATAAAAATTACAGACCTCGACATGCTTTGTAAGTAGGAAAACCTGCAAAATCGGCAGTGTATCAAATACTTGTGAAAGAGGACTGTGAGAGACGGAATCCCAAAAACATCCAGAAAATCACATTGTATGATCTTTAAATAATGAATTTGCATTTTATTTCATGACATAAGTACTTAATACATCAGAAAAGCAGAACTCAATATTTGGTACAGAAACCTTTGTTTGCAATTACAGAGATCATACATTTCCTGTAGTACTTTACCAGCTTTGCACACACTGCAGCAGGGATTTTGGCCCACTCCTCTATACAGACCTTCTCCAGATCCTTCAGTTTTTGGGGCAGTCGCTGTGCAATACAGACTTTCAGCTCCCTCCAAAGATTTTCTATTGGGTTCAGGTCTGGAGACTGGCTAGGCCACTCCAGGACCTTGAGATGCTTCTTACGGATCCACTCCTTAGTTACCCTGGCTGTGTGTTTTGTGTCGCTGTCATGCTGGAAAACCCAGCCACGACCCATCTTCAATGCTCTTACTGAGGGAAGGAGGTTGTTGGTCAAGATCTCGCGATACATGGTCCCATTCATCCTTCCCTCAATATGGCGCAGTTGTCCTGTCCCCTTTGCAGAAAAGCATCCCCAAACAATGATGTTTCCACCTGCATGCTTCACGGTTGGGATGGCGTTCTTGGGGTTGTACTCATCCTTCTTCCTCCAAACACGGTGAGTGGAGTTTAGACTATAAAGCTCTACTTTTGTCTCATCAGACCACATGAACTTCTACCATTTCTCCTCTAGATCATCCAGATGGTCATTTGCAAACTTCCGACGGGCCTGGACATGAGCTGGCTTGAGCAGGGGGACCTTGCATGCATTGCGTAGTGACGGCGTACTGTGTTACTAATGCTTTTCATTGAGACTGTGGTCCCAGCTCTCTTCAGATCATTGACCAGGTCCTGCCGTGTAGTTCTGGGCTGATCCCTCACCTTGCTCATGATCATTGATGCCCCACGAGGTGAGGTCTTGCATGGAGCCCCAGACCGAGGGAGATTGACCATCATCTTGAACTTCTTCCATCTTCTAATAATTGCGCCAACAGTTGTTGTTTTCTTAAATACTTGTTCTCCCCATTGTATTTCTCTAAGCCAGTTTTTCTCAACCAGCGATCCTCAACACCTGAAATTGCAGCCCATAAGCTCATCTGTTAACCTGTGTAATTACTTAATATAGGTTATCAATATGCTGCTTAATTAGCTTGCAGATACTTTACAGTTGTGTCCCGAGTTGAGAACCAATGCTGTAAGCAAACTATATTAGAATATATAATGATATTCTTTTTAAATATTTGAATACAAGGTAACAGTTTGTATTATTTATCCAGTTTCTCTAAATCCGCAAATGTATTCCTAGAATGTCGTTCATTTTAAGAGTTAATTGACCAACCCACTCAGTTAAAAGTAAACACACAGTGCAACAGCTAAATCACTGATAAGGTCCTCAAAACACATCAAACTCTCACACATACCCTTCACGCTATAATCACTCTAAAACTATTTTCTCTCCATGCATAATGACACAAGTACAATTTCCGTAAAGAATTTACCCATCCATCCATCCTTCTACCCTGGCTTATGAAACACAAAAGCCCAACAATGCTCCAGTCAGTATTGTGCATCTAACCAGACACCTCCTAGGTGACTCACCAGTAGAGAAGTTGACTGTTAGTTTTAACGCCCTATTATCTATGTGATTATCTCCAATTGGCTCCCATTCACATGTAGATATTACATCCACAGATTCCCTCCCTTACTGTGACACTGATCTACTAGCAAAGTGAGGCTGCTTAATCATACACACCCCCCACTAATTTCTGCTCAAAAGTAGGAAGCTGTTTGGTTTAAAATATAATATGGGACTCCAGACTTGAAAGTAGATGTCACTTTAGTGAAAATCCTGTAGGGAAAGCTACTTCGTACCCCAGATAAACATTTGACTCACAACATCTGATGTAGACCTTTAAGATACAATGGAACAGTCTGAAGGTGCTTATCAACATGAGGTTGTCTACACAAGAAATGCCTGTTCCAGAAAACTCCCCACAGAATTGGTACCAATGTACAATACAGATGAGAATATATTAAACAATGTGTTCATATCATTAACGAGCACCATCTAGTTTTAAATCCCCATATGAAGTCCTACTACCTGTTTGATTGCTGTAACTATCAATTTATTTGTATGTTAATGATTACCTACTGTATAATAGCACAGGTATTTAATTTCAAACATACATTTATCGCAATGACCAATTTCAGGAAAATGTCCCCAAGTGGTCAGTATCGATCATCTTGGGTTAATCAGCAGAGCCAGCAAACATGCACACACATTCGAAGAGGGAAATGCACAGGTCTGGATGTGATTAGAACTGAGGAAGGCCAGACTCGTTGTACAGCTGAAGGGCCATCAGTAAGCCTAGGCATAAATAACCGATGGCTGGGCTGTGCATTGTAATTGTCAGACTGCAATTTACTGTAATCCTCCAAAGAGAGGGAAACAAAGACAGGGAAATGAGCACGGCTGTCCTGTCTGTATTTGTGTGTGTGTTTGCATCCATCTATCTATATGTGAAGCCAATCACATTGTGTGTGTGTATACGTTTACACTGAAAAAATAGAGAGTGGTGTGTTTGTGCTGGAGGGGTTCTGGCAGTCAGAATGCCTGTTACGCTCAATTTAGGTTGTCGCAGCACAACCCCAGCCCCTACAGGAGAGAAAAACAAGATGCCGAGGTCGGAAGGGCAAGCTGTGCAAAGGCTCGTATGCTGAGTGACAGACAGTTTAGCACTAGCACGGGAACCGCGCTGCAGAGGTCAGAGCAAGTTTTTGGCAAAAGAGCTAGTGCACGAACAAAGTACCCCTCCGCCTGCATTGCATTCACATATTTATTCGTCATCTCTTTGTTTTTACAGCGCGCGGAATAAATGGCTCAGATGACGCGGCACGAGCCTGCACATTGTCAGCACAGGTAATAAGTCACTATTAGCCTCTCATTCCCACACTCAGCTCCTTCAACAAATCATTCTGCCCTCAGATACCACCACAGAGTAGAGTACGGCGCAAGGCTGTCTGCCATTTGCATTCCACATAAACATGTATCCTATTGTGCATCCTAATTGGCACCCTATTCCTCATTAAGTGCAGTAATTTGGACTAGGGCTCTATAGAGGGTGTCATTTGGGATTCAAAATATGACAAAAAAATAAAGGACAGTCCAAATTATGGACATGTAATCTAGGGCAGTATTTCAAGGACATTTAAAGAGAACCTGAAATCTGATCCCAAAACATGTCTCTGCCTGCCAACTACATCAACAGACTAATATTATATTTCCTTTTCCTCTGCCTGATCCGTCGTTCTGTGGTGCACACCCATTGGACTTCAACAGAGTTCAGTGTCTTCCAAATGTTACCCTATATAGTGCATCGGTTCTGACCAGAACCTCGAAGTAGTACACTACATAGTGAATAGGGTGCCATTAATGACACCATCCATTTGAGCCATTCCCGCACTGATCTGTGGTCAACTGTATCAGCAATACACTGGGACAGGCCTCAGAGCTAGTGTTGTCAGATGGGGAGGTTTCCCATACAATTGGGGTATATTATATTTCAGTGTGTGAAAAAATGGGCTTGGGCGTGTTGATTTATAGATATATTTATAGAAAAAAATAAAGGGAACACTCAAATCACACTTTGGGTCTCGATAAACAAAACATATTAAAGACCAAAATCTTTGCTGTACATTGTGCAATTCGTTAAGAAAAAAAGGACATACATAAGGTCCCAGAGGTTCTCAGTCGTATTCAGGTCTGGGGAACGTGAGGGCCAGTTAATGGCATCAATGCCTTCATCAGCCAGGAACTGCCTACAAACTCTGACCAAATGAGGTCGACATTGTCCTGCAACAAGATGATCCCAGGGCCACTGCGCAAGCTCTGACCATGGGTCTAAGGAGTTCATCCCAGTACCTAACAGCAGTCAGGGTACCGCTGACTAGCACTTGGAGGTCTGTGTAAACCTCCAAGGATATGCCTCCCCAGATTACTGACCCACCACCAAACCAGTCATGCCGGATAATGTTGTATCCAGATTTTCACGTCTGTCACATGCTCATTGTGAACCTGCTCTCATCTGTGAAGAGAACGGGGCGCCAGTGGCGGACCTGTCAATTCTGGTGTTCTTTGGCAAATGCCAATCGAGCGTCACGTTGTTGGGCTGTGAGCACAGGTCCCACTAAAGGACATTGGGCCCTCATGGAGTCTGTTCCTGACAGTTTGGTCAGAAACAGGAACACCAATAGCCTGTTGGATGTCATTTTGTAGGGCTCTGGCAGTGCTTCTCAAGTTTCTCTTCACACAAAAGAGCAGATACCTGTCCTGCTGCTGTGATGATGCCATTCTATGGCCCTGTCCAGGTCTCCACATGTAAAGGCCCATCTCCTGGTATCTCCTCCATGCTCTTCAGACTACTGGGAGATGCAGCAAACCTCCTTGTGACGGCACCTATGGATGTTCCATCCTGGAGCTGGATGGCCCCGATGAGATCTCGCCTGCCACCCTGAAGCACTGCGCCAGTCAGCTCGCTCCAGTTCACAGACATTTTCAATCAGTCGATTGTCTTTGGCAAGGTTTCTATAAGTCATCAACCATTATTCCAGTACCGAAGAAAAACAGTGCCATGGGCCTGAATGACTACAGACCGGTGGCCCTTACATCAGCGGTCATGAAATGTCTTGAGCGGTTGGTTCTGTTCCATCTCAAACCCATCACAGCTCCCCATCTTGATCCACTGCAGTTTGCTTACAGAGCAAACCGCTCAGTAGATGATGCAGTTAACTTAGGCCTGCACTATGCTGTGGACCACCTCGACTCTCCTGGCTCTTATGTAAGAATGCTGTTTGTAGATTTCAGTGCCACATTTAACACCATCCTACCCGAGCGGATGCGGGGGAAGCTGTCATTGATGGGGGTGGAACCCTCTATCTGCCGGTGGATTATGGATCTTCTCAGTAACAGACAACAGCATGTGCAGCTTGGCCAGCACATGTCTGATTCCTGGTCCACCAACATTGGAACACCTCAGGGGTGCGTGTTGTCACCATTTCTCTACTTAGTGTACAGCAATGATTGCACTTCCAACAACAGTTCCATCAAGTTGATTAAATTTGCAGACGATACCACCATGATCGGCTTTATTAAGGGCAATGACGAGTCTGCTTATAGGCAGGAAGTGTCTCATCTGGTTCCATGGTGTGACAAGAACAATCTGGAGCTTAACCAACAAAAGACGGTGGAAATGGTGATCGACTTCCACAGAGTCCCCTCCTCTCTCCCACCAACTCCAAGCCATATACACTGGAATGCTTATTGGATTTAAGCATATCAAGTGATGTGTATTTGTGTAATGAGGGAGGGTGTGGCCTAAGGAGATCAACACCCTATATCAAGGTGTGCATAATTATTAGGCAGCTTCTGTTCCTCAAAATGGGCCAAAAGAGATTGAACTGACTCAGAAAAGTCCAAAATGTTAAAGTATTTCATAGGGATGCAGCACTCCTGAAATCGCCAAGATATTGGGGAATGATTACAGAACCATCAAACGTTTTATTGCAAATACCGCTAGTCAACAGGGTCACAAGGAATGTGTTGAGAAAAAAAGACTCAAATGAACTGAGAAAGTTTTGGGAAGACTCAAACGTGAAGCTACCAGGAACCCATTATCCTCCAGTGCTGTCATGTTCCAGAACTGCAACCTACCTGGAGTGCCCAGAAGTACAAAGTGTTCAGTGCTGGCCAAGGTAAGAAAGGCTGAAACTCGATCACCACTGAGCAAGACACAAATTGAAATGCCAAGACTGGGCCAAGAAACCAGATTTTTCAAAGGTTTTATGGACGGATGAGATGAGAGTGACTCTTGACGAACCAGATGGATGGGCCCGTGGCTGGATCAGTAATGGCTACAGAGCACCACTTCGACTCAGATGCCAGCAAGGTGGAGGTGGGGCACTTGTATGGGCTGGTATTATTAAAGATGAGCTAGTTGGACCTTTTCAGGTTGAAGATGGACTCAAACTCAACTCCCCAACCTACTGCCAGTTTTTAGAAGACACTTTCTTCAAGCAGTGATACAGAAAAAAGTCTGCATCTTTCAAGACCATGATTTGTATGCAGGACAATGCTCCATCGAATGCAATGAATTACTCCACTGCATGGTTAGCGAGTAAAGGCCTTAAATATTAAAGAATAAAGACATGACCCCCTTCCTCACCTGACATAAACCCTATTGAGAACTTGTGGTCCCTTCTTAAACAGTCGATTTACGGTGACGGAAAACAGTACACCTCTCTGAACACTGTCTGGGAGGCTGTAATTGCTGCTGCACAAAAAAGTTGTTCGTCAACAAATCAAAAAACGGACATACTCCATAAATGGAAGGCTTATGACTGTTACTGAAAATAAGTTTTTTTTTATGTCAGAAATGTTTATTTGTATATTTTGAGTTTTGTTTATTATTCTCACTTAACAGATCTCAACAAGCGAGATGGAAACATTTTGTTTTTCATTAAGTTGCATAATAATTATGCATACTAACAGTTGCCCAACAATTGTGCACACTTAGACATTCTCCAAAGAATGCAAAGACCTCACTTTTACTTAACTATCCAGGTTTGAGGTGTTTTTACATTTTGGTTTGACTGAGAGAAATGCAATTGGTAAATAATTAAATTAATCCTCAAGAATACAACTTGCCTAATAACTGAGCACACAGTGTAGTTGAATAGCAGGATTTAGGCTGGGATTGATCATTTTCTTGCAATCCAGTTCAAAGCAGGGAGAGTAGTGTAGAGTATCAGTGACAAACCTCAGAACGGATGAAACTGAGTGACACCAGAGCATTAAGCAGTTGTAAATGACAGACAGTAGGATACAGATGACCATGAACAGGATAAAGAGTGCTCTTTAAAGGGGTGATATGGGACTGGAGGGTCCATTTTATGTGGGTTGACCACTTTGTCAAACCCCAGATTGTTCCTTTAATCTGCTGTAAATGTACATCATCAGTTAGGTTTATGGGGTCTGGATTGTGTCCTGCATTACTGCATCATGCCTAGAGATCAGAAGGGACAGACACATGAAGACGTGAGCTTAGAAACCTGTCAGTTATTATGGCTTAGAAAGGGGAAATCTGTTGACTGGAGGGAAGGTGTGGAAGTAATGTGCATTTATGTTCCTTGAATTGTCTCTGTATTTAAACAAGTGTATAAATGTAAAGATCTGGCTACTCAGGAACCATGTGTTCTAAGGGCAAACCATAACGTTAGGTAAAAAGTATTCTGAACAGGGAGAGAAACTCCAAAGCTATAAAATCTCAGCTTAAAAACAATAAAAGACAACAGAGTAAATGTTAGAAGTGTATCTTGGACTGAGCTGGTGAGATGCTTATACAGCTGAGTAGATGAGGTCATTTCTCTCCTCAACGAGCAGCATAAACCAGTTTCTTCCCTCAACTTGGCAGGAAGGACCACGTGTAAGCACAGAAACTGAACACGTCCCTATAAAGAGCCCGGAGAGAATGTGAAAATACACTCAGAAAAACATATACTTAATACCTACTTCATCTATTCCATAGGCCTTGGTGTGATAAAATGGGAACGGAGGGTGGGAGTGGGGCTTGACCTAAGCTTCTTAGCACCCATAAAGTGTGGGTAGAATGGTTCCCTTGGCTGGGCAACACTGAGGTCACCACACTAATACAAAATGAACCCCACTAGGCCCCCCCCCACACACAGCAAGCTTTAATATTACATACAAATCTTGGACTCGCTGTTGAACACACATTTCATAGTGTAGTTTGCAAACTTCACGATAAGCCTGTGGATCACAATGAGTGTAGGCTGTTGGAAGAACGTTCTTCACATCACTCAGATGGGGATTCACATTCTTCCAGCAAACACCAGCTGAGGCTGCTCTTGAGACTTTTCTCGACAGCACGCTTCTCCCGCACCCTCTCTCGTCTCCTCATGGGAGGTTTAGCTTACAGGAAAGAAAGATGTAAGATCTGTACGTAACTGAATAGCAAAATGTATGCAACTTCATTTTTTAAATTCTAAGCATTTAAAGCATTACAGTAAGCAGAAAATACATAAGAAACAGTGTTAAGCCAAAGTGAACGACCATACCATAACTTTATTGTAGATATACTCGGCTACAATTATTACAATTTTTTTTACAAAACAAAACAGAAAATTAAAAGGTAATTGTGATCCATAAGGTGCAGACCGCAAACCACTGCAGCAAGGTGTTACAGTATGAGTGAGAAGTTTTCATTCTATTCAATTCCTAAAAATTCCATTCTGGGCTTTGATGGCCCACATTTTCCCCATACTGAACTCAATATATCAAGTCAGTTTCATTCCTCTCTGTTCCATTTCATTCAATTCTGTTGTAATCTGCTGGTGTTCCACTGTTAGGTAACATTCTCACAAGTTCATTCCCAAAAGTCATGGTTGATACTCCCCAACGGCTTGGCTAGAGCAACTTGCTGCTGTAAAGAATGCATGTGATTATTTTCTCCATTTCATGTCATTTTTTTACCCAAGGCATTTCATCTTTATGTAACTATTTACTTTGTCCAATGTAGCAGCCCTTGTTTACAAATGTTTAGGGGCTGAATGGACTTTTTTATTATTTTTGATCAAAAACAAAATAGTATATTAGGCTAAATAAGAAAACAAAAGGAGTATTGGAAAACTCACTCCACTGACATGCACTGCTCCATATGGAACTAGTGAAATGTAATCTAACTAACAGGGCGCAGAATAATTAATTAAACAGTTCAAGTCATGCCTATTGGAGGACATGGTCATTTGAGAGTTACGTTACAATTCATTATTCAAAGAATGATATTTAAGGCAGGACATTAATGTATACATAAAACATACTTGCCCCTGATCAATCACAAAGATCTTTCACTTTTTAACTACAGTGTATTCATCAGATGGTGTCCTGCTATAGGCACATTGTATCTTACCCCAAACATTGCCACAAACACAATAGAATAAAATATCTGCAAATTAACAGCAGCAAAGCCTAAACCACAAGTTATTTCTCAATACATAACGGCAGCATCATATACTGTTTACACTTATATTTCAACTCTTTCTGACATGAGGTAAAGAATGGCGCCCAAGTGCAATGCTCAATTGTGCTACATGTACAAAGAGAAAAAGCAAACAAAACAATTATTTGTTGCCGTTCGGCAAACAATTGAGGACTACCATATAACTACAGTCCCATAAAACACCTGGACTAAAACAACACTTAATATTGTAGGAAAGTGATCATGCCTCAACATGGCTGGCTTGAATGATAATTTCTTTTCTGTATTTTCATGTGACAAAAAGACAGTTGGTGTGGCACCACGAGCCAATTTCTCAATCTACTTGCACCAAATAAAACATCTGCGTAGGCTTGCAATGAAATTCAACAGACCAAACACAAAACTAAAAAAAGATAAATGAATGTTAGATCAGCTGTTGTTCTGCAGTTTAGATCATTTCACTACTAAAATACAAATAGTAATAATACAAAACAACTGTTGCTTGAGAGAGTAAATCCAGATTGCACTCTATATGATGGCATCTGGCTTAAAATTATATATGAAACAAACTGTCAGAATAATGACCAGCACATTTACTATATTTCAGCCTCTCTTCCACACCCCAACCTACATACAAGTAAAATGCTGTTGTTAATAATATAGATTTAGCAAGTGTTCTGAATTTTGAAATATTTCACACAGTTTACAACCAAATGACATTGTATGGCACCAGGTTAAGTAACAGTAGGCTAACACATGCATACACAATTGCCCACTATGAACAAACAGCATTTGGCTCATTGCAGCTACTGTAGGCAAAGTTGCTCAACAATTTAGAGACAACAGTTTCAGGGTCTGCTTGATTAAGAGGTTGAAAGGCACTGTTTAAAGTTTCTATTGTTCAGCTGACAAACAATTTAGGTAATCAAAGATACAAGTAACTGTAGGAATGTTGTATCTTAGTGCAAAGAATAATGTGTATTTATGTTTGTATATAGATATATTCTGTTTCTCAAGGTACAAATACCTCAAGTAAAAGATTAGTCTATGTCTCTGGCATAAATATATTTCAAATTTGTTTTGTCCAGAAAAAGAAAAGTTTATTTTTATTGATATACACTGATCAGCCATAACATGATAACCACTGACAGGTAAAGTGAATAACACTGATAATCTCATTATCATGGCACCTGTCATTGGGTGGGATACATTATTGAGCAACTGAACATTCTGTCCTCAAAGTTGATGTTTAAGAAGCAGGAAAAATGGGCAAGCGAGAGGATTTGAGTGACTTTGACAAGAGCCACATTGTGATGGCTAGATGACTTAATCAGAGCATCTCCAAAACCGCAGCTCTTCGGGGGTGTTCTTGGTCTGCAGTGGTCAGTACCTATCAAGAGTGGCCCAAGGAAGTTAAAGCGGTGAACTGGCAATAGGGTCATGGGCAGCCAAGGCTCATTGATGCACATGGGGAGTGAAGGTTGGCCCATGTGGTCTGATCCATCAGACGAGCTACTGTAGCTCAAATTGCTGAAACAGTTAATGCTGGTTCTGACGGAAAGGTGTCAGAACACACAGTGTATCATAATTTGTTGCATACAGGGCTGCTTTGTCACCGACCAGTCAGGGTGCCCATGCTGACCCCTGTCCAATGCGTAAAGCACCTACAATAAACATGTGAGCATCAGAACTGGACCACGGAGCAATGGAAGAAGGTGGCCTGTTCTGATAAATTCAGTGTGATGCTTTGGCCAATGTTCTGCTAAGAAACCTTGGGTCCTGCCATTCATTTAGATGTTACTTTGACACGTACCACCTACCCAAGCATTATTGCAGACCATGTACACCCTTTCACAAAAAAGGTATTCCCTGATGGCATTGGCCTTTTTCAGCAGGATAATGCACATTTGAAGACAACAAAAACAAGTTCAAGGTGTTGACCTCAATTCAACTGAGAATCTGTGGGATGTGCTGGACAAATATGTCCGATCCATGGAGGCCCCACCTAGTAACTTAAAGGACTTAAAGGATCTGCTGCTAACATCTTGGTGCCAGATACCACAGCACACCTTCAGAGGCCTAGTGGAGTCCATGCCTTGATGGGTCAGGGTGTTTTTGTGGCAAAAGCGGTACCTACACAATATTAGGCAGGTGGTCATAATGTTATGACTGATCGCGTATCTATATTAGTATATTTAAAAAACACAGTGACTGGCAATGAGCAGAGTATTCTGAGGTAGTATACCTAGGGTAGGATTTCATGACTTAGATGTACATTTTTCCCAAGTTGCCATAATGAAAAGAGATCCTTGGCATAGAAGCATTACATGACATAAGAACATAAAACCCTTGAATGCAACACAAAACTGAAAATTCTTAACCTTGGGCGCTACTAAGTAAACATACAATATGAAAGAGCTTAATGTTGTTCCTTGTACACCAATTGTTCTAGGACTACACAGGTGTGCAGAACGCAACATTTCTGAAAAACATTTAAATCAGTTGAGATCGGAGGGTGAAAAAAAAATCTTAGAATCCAGAATCTGGAAACCTTAGATTGTAGGTCTTAATGTTCAATCTACAATATGGCTGGGCTGGCCAAACAAGGCGAGAATGACTTTTAGAGTGCAATCTGTTTACCTAAACAAGCTACAGTACAGAACGAACCCTCCTCTGTTCATTGTTAATTCATATTTTTTTACATTTTGAAGAGGATGGATGCTCAGAAACTAAACATTTAGGCTTATGTGTAGAATGAGAATACCCTCAGGTTTCACCAAACAACATCTTCAAGCATTAAGTAAAAAGAGGGAGAAAAAAAAATTACACCACCAATGCATCTTAACCTCTACAGCTTGATGGCTGCTAGAACAGGACAAACAACCTGACAGATTTCAAAGGTCAAATAAAGAGGTATTATAGTTACAGTGCAAAAAGGATGAGAAATTCAAGCTTAATACAAAAAAAACATAGCACCAAAAAAGGACAATGCATGCAATCAACTGAGGTATTCAAGTGAAGAGGGCCTAGTTAAACTATTGAGAAGAAATAAACACATTTAATTTACGAAGCTATATAGTCACACGAATGGAAGCTAGTCACATAATGTGTTGGAACTAAATAATAAAACAAAAAGGCTGATAACCATATCCCTAGGAACTGTCTTCACATGTGCAACTCTGTAGCGTCACATCTGCATTAGCTTTGGTAAGTGAAGGGATGTGGTGTGAACCGCAACTCTGTTAGAAAGAACAGCACTGTCTGTGTCAGACTGTACTTAAAAGGTGCCTTGTGTCTTACAGAAGTATCCAATTCATACAAAAAACTGCAGCATATTACCTGTGTGATGTCTCCTTTTTCACGTCTAGTCATAATAATTATCAAAAACAAAACAAAATATTCAATATAGAGACATAAATGCTCAAAACATATGACCATTGTAATGAACATAATCAATCCTGGTATCAAAAGACATTACTTGAAACCAGAGGCGATTTGTAAAAAAAAATCTTTTTTTATACCTCTTATGCTCTAGATATATTGATAGATGTATCATGTTTATATAAGCGATCTAGTTGCCATGGTTTTGTATACATAAGCTACACTAACATGCATTCTCGAGTGCTGTTTAAAACATTTTCTTTTTAATTACAGTAACTGGGAATGTTGAAATCCTTCTTTACAGGATATGAGGGAGGGCCTTAATTGTAAGGCAAATCATATTTCTAGTTCATTATAACTTGATAGACATTATTAGGTATTGGATCATTCTATCCCATCACACAATTCTCAACATAACAGACCCTAATGGAATAAGTGCAATAATAATGGAGGCCAAGTTCCAAATGGCACACTTTCCCCAAAATAGTGACCTACTCTGACCAGTGCCCATAGGGTTCTAAGTAGGGGAAAGGGTGCCATTAGCAACAAGTCCTAACAATACCATCGGACAAAGGATGGCTACACTGACCGACTTCGCCAATGGTCTGGCCTCTGCTTTCAATGTCCTTATAGTCATAGCGTTTTAAAAACTGCTTTAAAACTGGCACTAGTGCACAGACTGAGGAGTTTAGCGTTTTCATATTTTTTTGTCCATTTCAATTTACACCTTTGATTTAAACTATGTACAATCAAATACTACTCTGAATATGCACATGCCTCGTATCTCACTTACATGAAGCAGAGGTAAAAAGAAAAACAGTGAGAACGAGTGACACCTGACCTTTTTTTCTCTTAACACTTTGCTGTACGTTAATAAAGCACTCTTGTGATTACACAAAGCGGAGGACAGAAAGAAAGTAAAGATTGTGTTTGCGCAAATGAAAAAAGAAAGAAACATCTGTTAAAAGTCGATGAGATCTTGTGTTGTGACTTCCTCTACATCACGTTCCATGGCTGCCTTGGTTGAGCCGTTGTAGGCTGAAGATACAGGGCTGTGTTGGTAACTAGCATCAATTGCTAGCATAGGTAGCTGATTAGCGCCAGAAGCTAGCATCAGTATGTACTAGCTACCATCAGTAGCTAGCATCAGTGGCTACTGGCTAGTGACTGTTGTAGGTATCTCAGTTGCTAGTATCAGTAGCTAGCATCGGTTGCTAGATTCAATAGTTAGCATTCACAGCTAGCTAGTACGCTTGTGAAGCTTAGTTGTTTGGGACCTGAGGTTGGTTGGCTTTGAGACTGCGCAGGGCACGGCGCGCAGCGGCAGACTTGGCGATCCGGTAGCTGCGGCCCACACCTTTGAACTTGCCCTTACCCACGACCTCCACTGTTACACGGACCTTCCCATCGTATGTCCTCTCGGCAGGGCTAGGGAGGAAGAACAACATATGGGATACTTGGACATGGGCATCCTAGCAATAACTAGTCAAATATCTTTCAGATATACATTAACTCCTGAATAATTTCCAATTCTACACTTGTGACTAACAGTTAACAGATTTATCATAAAATGTGAAGATTAATATTAAATTATAAAACAACCACATATCACAAATCACAGTGTGCATATACAGTTGTGCTCAAACGTTTGCAGATCCCTGGAAAATTGTTAAAAGGAGTACCATTTAAAAAAAAAACATGAGCGAGCAGGCAAAACATGTTTCTTTTCCTCATGGGATTCTCTGTATATGATTTGATTTAGATAAATTATATTCCTTTTATTGTCAGTCAATAGTTGTCCATGAGGCCCCAAATTCTTGCAGGTTGTATAGCTGCCCAATTGTCTTGGCAAAACCCCTCCAGGTCATGCACCGTCTTTGGTCATCTTGCATGGACAGCACATTTGAGTGACTCAATGGTATTAAGGTCAGGAGACTGTAATGGCCACTCCAGAACCTTCATCTTTTTCTGCTGTAGCCACTGGAGGGTCAACTTGGACTTGTGCTTGGGGTCTTTGGCTTGCTGGAAAGTCCAAGAGTGTCCCATGCACAGCTTTTGTGCAGAAGAATGCTAATTGTCTGCCAGTATTAACTGATAACATGCTGCATTTATCATGCCATACATTTTTACAAGGTTCCCCGTGCCTTTAGAGCTCACACCCATAAAACATCAGTGAGCCACCACCATGCTTTACAGTGGGGATGGTATTCTTTTCACTATTGGCCTTGTTGACACCTCTCCAAACATAGCGCATATGGTTGTGACCATAAAGCTCTATTTTGGTCTCTTCAAATTACTGTGTGCCAGAAGCTGTGAGGCATGTCAGGGTGTTGTTGGGCATATTGTAACCAGGTTTTTGTGGCACTGACACAGTAAAATGTTCATTCTGGCAACTCGTCCATGCAGCTCATTTTGTTAAAGTAACATTGAATTCTGCTCCTTGAAACAACCACACAGGTCTTTTTTTAGAGCAGCCTCATTGTCTCCCAATGTTACCTGTTTTTTTCTTTGTATCCAGAACAATTCTGGCAGTGTTGGCTGAACTCTTTCTTGGTCTACCCAACCATGGCTTAGTAAAAAGAGATTCCTGAGTCTTCCACTTCTTAGTAAGTGATTCAACAGTACTGACCCGCATTAGCAAGTCACTGGATATCTTTTTATATCCATAAAACTCCAGGCAGTTTCAGTACCTTATTACACAGGTCTTTTGTCAGTTCTTTTCTGCTCCCCATGGCTCAGTATCTAGCCTGCTCAGTACATCCAAGTGAGAGATATCAAACCGTTGCCTTTATATACTGACAGACATCAATTGCAATTTAAAATGCCACAGGTGTGGGAAATTAACATTTAATTGCCATTTTAACCTATGTTTGTCACCTTGTGTGTCTGTAATAAGGCCAAACATTCAAGGGTATGTACACTTTTGATCAGGGCCATTAGGGTGATCTCTATTATCAGTATGGTTTACAAAGGAGCCAAACAACTATGTGATAATTAATGGCTTCTATTATAACCATCCTTACTGAACAGTCTGTTTGCATGAACAGTAATATTGTCAATATCAGAGCAGAAATTTCACAATTTCTGCCAGGGTATGCAAGCTTATGAGCACAACTGTATATGGGTGGGCAAATAACACAAACATCACATTGAAAAAGACTGTTACTTTTAGTGATAGACTGATTTTATCGGCGGGCCGATATATCGGGCCGACATTTGCATTTTTACGTGTCGCATCGGCCGATACGCCGCTGCAGCATTCACCGATTTTCCCGGAATTCTTTACAGACAGGAGTCAACACAGGCAGCTCTGTGTTGCTGGAGATTCTGCAGTTCAAGTGCAGACCATGCACTGCCCTTTTTTCTACCTCACCTGTTTTTACTATTAGTTAAATATAGTTTTCAATAAATGTTCCTTTTTTAAATTTAGACTTGAAACATTTGTTATCATCATTGTGTCATTTTTATGATGTAAATTGAGGGCGCAAAAGCAGTTTTGACCGAACATTTAGTGACCAAATATCGTTTCAAGAAAATCGGCAGCCCGTATTGGTCATCAGCTAAAGCTGATGACAAAAAACGGTATCGGCACAAAAAATCCATATCGGTTGATCCCTAGTTACTTTGAAGGAACAATATGACAATTAGAAAATGAGCTGTAGAAGTAAGATTTTTTTTGTCCCTATATTTCTCCCATCTCAAATGATAATTTCCAATATACCCCTTTGACCTCGTCAACTCCTCGGGTAGTTGGAAGTCCGATCTAGGCCTGCACGATTTCGGGAAAAATATGAATCGTTATTTTTTTGCTTAGAATTGATATCACGATTCTCTGCCACAATTTTTTTCTCACAAAATGTAATCTTTATTGCACATATGAACCATGACAAAACTAATTGGCAGTACCGAACATAGATTTGTATTGGCACCTATAGCACATTGCGCATCACCTTGTAAACATAGAGGCTTCAATGAATAAAGAAAATAAAGTACATACTTAAATTTTTCAACTATACAATGATAGAATTCACAGACATGAAACCTCCACACAATGAGTACCTACAGAGGGACATGACAAGGCACCCTGTCCAACTATCCATCCCATTTCAGATCCCTGGGCCCCATAATGCAGCATCTTAGACACATTGGGTTAAATGAAAACGGGATCTCATCACTGTTTTTTGCAGATGATGTGGTCCTAATAGCATCATCGGCCTGTGATCTTCAACACTCGCTGGATTAGTTCGCAGAAGGGGCAACTGGAATGAGTAGTGTCTCTCCAGGTAGGGAATGAGTCCTTACCCCAAGTGAAGGAGTTAAAATACCTTGGGGTCTTGTTAGCGAGTGAGGGGACAATGGAGCGGGAGATTGGACTGAGAATCGGCGCAGCGGGGTGGTATTACACTCAATTTATTGCACCTTTGTGACGAATAGAGACCTTAGCCAGAAGGCAAAGCTCTCGATCTACCAGTCAGTTTTCGTTCCTACCCTCACCCATGTTCATGAAGGCTGGGTCATGACCGAAAGAACGAGATCCAGGGTACAAGCGACCGAATTAAGTTTCCTAAGGAGGGTGGCTGGCGTCTACCTTAAGCGCACAGTATACTACAGATTCCTGACCTGGCGCATGCCAAAGTCATGTCATGGGAGCGCCGTAACCATTTATACTTGTGCGTGGTGCTCGCGACTGGTAGCGCAACTGAGGAGAGGCTACCGACTTTGATATTTTCACGGACTAGAAGAACAAGAAAAAGGTAAACGATGGCTTTGGCACACGCTTTTGAAAAAAAGAAAAAATGGTGGTGCGCGCCCTTGGCTCGCACGCTCAAAATCCCCGATCAGGTGCGTTAAGTATACTGTAGGCATTAGAGATAGGTTGAGAAGCTCAGTCATCCATGAGGAGCACCCAGTAGAGCATTTTTTTAAATACAACTTGGTGTAAACAGCAAAAACCCTTCACTCCAGAGCAATGGACAAAAATACACCAAAAAAATTAAGTGAACACGCACTCAACACAGTATAACACCAAGACAATTCAACTTGAGGGATATCAATCTGTTAGGAAGCATAAGTGATTGTGAATCAATGTCACCTTTTTAGCTGCAAATCAAAGTGACAACAGGTACACTGGAGGCCACAGCAAGACAACCCCAGAAATGGAATGGTTTTGCAGGTGGAGGCCACAGGCTATTGCTCTCTCCTGTCAGTTTTGTATTTTATTAGTGTCCTTGTCACTACTAGTAGCATGAGGCATTACCTACATCCAATTTAGGTTGCTCAGGTATATTCATAAGTGCCATTGCAAGAAGGTTTGCTGTGTCTCCCAGTCTCAAGATCACGGAGGAGATACCAGGAGACAGGTTAAATCTTTTTTTTTTTGCGGAAAAATATGTTTTGGATTATTGACTTTGACAATCGACTAGTGTGAACTTCAATGGAAAATGGCAAATAAACAGAGGTATGTACACGGACTGATTTGTACAAATTCGCTGTGTTCACTATAAGGAATCACTAAACATGGATATGGACTAGTAATGACATTTCAAACATGTTTAGAGGCTCAAAGCACGTTTTTTAACTTGCCCCGTAAATGTGTAATGGTTGTATGCTGGCAGCAAAATGTAAACCTGGTTTTGGAAATACAGATTGTTTGAGTTATTAACGCTACTGACAGCAGATATGCAAACAGAGCTACGTTTTGAATAGTCCGGAATTCTCCATTAAGAAAGTGCAACATCAGTTCACGAAATTCAGAACTTGTATGACAGCATTCCAACGAGCTGTTCTGAATGTAAATGGTGGCCCTTCATTTTATTAGTTCCTTGATATTCATATATTGTTAGGTGTTTCCATTTTATTGCTCCTCCATGAATATTTCACAATATACAAGTATGTATTTACAGATATTAATAATATCTGTGAATAATATTATTATTTATAGAATCAGTAGTGTGTGTTTGTGAGTTTTTGCAATTGACAATAACAGACATCTTCCTACCTGAACTTGGCTGTCTCTGGCTCCATCTCCAACAGCTCCCGTACTGGAGAGCGGGGAACGTTGGCTGAGAATTTTTCTGTGAGGTTGAAGAAAACTTTGAGACAAAGCCCTAACATACTTTTGACTCATCAATGAGATAAATCACTGGGAGAGACACATGAAAACCTTTACATTTTGCAAATCAGTGGTACTGAAAGTCTCTCTGCATGAACTGCCAAACAATCAGAATAGAGGAAATCAAAATGTGGAAGAATTTCCCCCTCTCCATTTCTCTCCTTACCTATAAGTGGCCTCATCATTGGATAATACACTTGCCACACAGTCTCCAGTGACATTCTGCTATCCATGTAAATTGCTCCGGCTAGCGACTCAAAGATATCTCCCATTGCCTTGGGGACTTCAATGTCCTCCTCTTTCGCCTCATCTTCTTCTGAACGCCGAAGCTGAAAGGGCGAATATCAGAGTTTAAGTAAAAGTTGTTTTTGTGTACCCTCAAGGGGAATGAAGGGAGAATGAAATGTCTGTACCGTGTCATTGTCATTGAAGGGAGAATGAAATGTCTGTACCGTGTCATTGTCATTGAAGGGAGAATGAAATGTCTGTACCGTGTCATTGTCATTTATATCGTATCACTGTGTGCAGAAGACAGTCAAAATTATATAAAGGGTAAAAAAGCTGTTTATTTTGGAAAGGGTATATCTAATGAGATATATATCACCTATCCATGTTCCGTACAAGGCTACATCCACAAATTACACATCTGTTTTTAACAATTGAATTCATGTATTTTCTTTATTTTGAATACAGGTATTGGATATATGCAACACACATGGTGAATTGTTATCAAGGCAAAAGACCTTCAAAGTCCTCAGATGTCGTTTAGACACATTTTACTTATATACAAAAATAATACCCTAAAACACTATCCATTACCAAAAGGCATTGTATAAGCCTTCTCCATTGCATTGGCATCTGAATGCATTGGCACCTGATATTTCATTACATTCTAAAATATCTCAAGTCATTACGCCTAACTAAATAGATTGGATTTATACAAATTGATTTTCATACCATTAGAGAATTTTGAGGCAGACAGCACAATGACAAAGCCTATAGTATTCATCTGACTGTAGAATGAATGGCTACTTTTTATCTTTCAAAGTAAAAAGTAGCCTTTAGCAGGGAAACACTATTTATGGAAAGCTATGTTGAAGTTTAGTTGTTGTCATAATAATAACCGCACGTGGTTGTACCACAACATGTGTGACACTATTACTCCAGGAGAGGAAACAAACAAATATGCCTACATCTCACAAAAGCAGACCAGAAATTAAATCCTGAGAACATATAGGAGCAGCAGGGATAACACATTGAATTTTAAAACAAGTTAATGTAATTTAATATTCAATGTATTCCAGTAGTTAAATTCCTGAGCTTTAACTAAGGACTTGAAGCCCTTTGTATGAACCTGATTAAGGTCCTTACTGTATTATGTTTAACACAAAAAACACAATCAGCACTACTTTTCCACACTCTAGAAACAGTCCCCGTTCTCCTGCTCTATTAAGGAGGAAATATTTACAGATTTTCCTGAATTTGTTTTTCATTCGACTATATCCAGTGTTGTCCCTTAGGCACAAAACCAGCATGGCTCAAATGAGAACAGATTCACTGCCAAGATAAGCATTTCACAATAAATTAAATCAAACTGCTCCTACTCCGATCCAACTCTCCCCGATACTCAAAACAAAGGAAAATATAAAACAGATTTATAGAAAAGCACAACCCATGTTTTAGCACTGTATTATTTCATGTTAATATTCAGCTAAATTACATGAGAAAATTATTATATCCTACGAAGCGTTTTAATTGTCAGTCATTTCCGAAGAGGCTGAAAGTGATCATCAGTTCCCTTGCTAGGATTTCGTATTCAGCATGAGAACACTAGAAATAAGTGGTCACTCAGCAGAAGAATATAATCTAGTGCAATTCTTTCAGTAGAGCCGAAAGGCCCTACTGATGAATGAAGTTTCATTTGAGAGGCACATTAATCGTACACCCACCTCAGAGTCCATCCCTTGCATCTCATTCTTCTCCAGCTGGAATTGCACAAAGTCATCGATGACGTGGAAGAGCTCAGGCGACACGGCCTTGAAGTACTTGTGGTAGTCGTACTGGACGGCCAGGGAGGCAAAGATGGTGTTGTTGACGAGAGCCGAGCGCAGGTCCGTGAGCACGCCAGGAGAGTGCTGGCGCGGGTCTTCATAAAGGTGCTTTGTTATGAGGTAGTCTAAAATTGCATCGCCAAGAAACTCCAGTCGCTGATAACAATCTGGGAAAAATAAAGAAATAATGAGGGAGTGACATGGAAGAAACATAACTAAATGGTAGAGACAGAATTTTCCATTGTAATATTGTACTTATTATAGCCACATAACTACAACTAAATGTTGCATCTCTGTATTGGTATTCATCTTATTGTATATAAGTGGAGTAAGAAACCTGTAATGGTGTTATAATGGTAGGAGGCGTGTGTGAAAGCCTGGAGTAGGTAGGCCTTGTTCTGGAAGGTGTAATTGATCTTCTTCTCAAAGTTCTCAAAGCCAGAGATGAGGTGGTTGAGGGTGCGCTCGGCGTCCGGGTGGTCGAACATGCAGCGTGGTGGGATCTTCAGCCAGCCATATTGGAGGTCAAGGTTCGCCAACTCTGTGACAACGAGTTCATCCTTCAGACTCCGCCTCTCCAATGGTAACACCTGTTTGACACATTGATATAGATATACTGTGTACATGCTATATCTTTTTTTTAAAGTTACTTAAGCAGGAACCAATTTTTATTAGCAGCAATGACCTGGGAGCAGTAAGGATTAACTGTCCTGCTCACGGATAGAAAGACAAAGCTTTCACTTTGATGGTTGGGGGATTAAACCATTGGCCTTATGGACACCAGTCAGTTGCTCTCCATCTTCAAGCCACCTACCACCCAAGGTGCTAAAACATATCTATATTTACATACAACTCATATTGATCCAATATTATTGACTTAGATGAAGACATATTTCAAAAGATAAGTAGTCCAACTATGTCTTTAAAGAACAGGCAATGGAGCCCTTTTCAAAATAGTGTACTACATTGGGAGGCAGTTGGGACAGAGCCATGATAAGGCCTAAAAAATTTTTTTGTTTGGTTCCGGTTTCCGACCGACCCTGTCAATTTATGTGCGACCCAAATTTATTTTATGACCTACCGTTTTTGTACAGAACGTTATTTTCGTTGATTTGAGGTAGCGTACTGAGCGATGCGCAATCTAATACTAATCACTAGAACTATTATGTTACAGGAAACAACACTGCAAGGACATAAATAAAAATATCCTAAACAAGACTCAACAGACAAGGCTGATAAGATAACTAACAAACAAATTAGCTGCGTTGATGAGGTACGGAGCAGCCGCATCACCTGCTATTCCTGTTCTGTACTAAAATGTTGTTTGCGATCCCTGCTATTTTTTGTAACTCTTGGATGAAGGGTTAATGTTGA
>JACXGM010011683.1:0-24766 GCA_016801145.1 Umbra pygmaea | reverse complement strand
TAATCAATGCATATTTGTGGGCGTGTTTTGTAAATTACGATGGTTTTCAACCGTCTGATTTATCAACAGCCGCTCATTCGTACGCTGGAATTGGAGTGATACGAAAGTTTTGTAAATCACACGTGGGTCTCGTCGTAAGATGATTTCTGCGCTCAAATCTACACTGGTTTCTACGCACGTTTGATAAATGAGGGCCATTGTCTTACCATAGTTAGCTTAAAACTCAATGGTGATTCTCAGGCATTCCATTACCGAGTGTCTGTTACAAATTAATGTCTGTAGTATTTGTCCTTGTTCTGTGTCACTTAAGAGTTGGTTTCTTGTGTTTTAGTTCATGTTATAGGGTCTGTTCTTGTGTTTTATGTAGTGTTCTAGTTTAGTATATTAAGTTTCATTGTTACTCATGTATTCTTCTCTAAGAGGCGTAGATGGCTCAGTGGGTAGGGAGTCAGACTTGTAGTCAGAAGGTTGCCAGTTTGATTCCCGACTGAGCCAAATGTCGTTGTGTCCTTGGGCAAGACACTTTACCCTAATTGCTCCCAGGTCTTTGCTGTAAATAAGAAATTGTTCTTAGTCAACTTATCTGGTTAAATAAAGGTTAAATTAAAAAAAAAAACATTATTGTCTATGTATTTGTCCAGTTCCTCCTTGATATTTCAATAAATATATGTTTAGTGAAGCCTGCCTCCTAGTCATTGGAACCGTGACAGTGTCAGGCAGGGTTTCCCCAACAAATGTGTGACTTATGGTTTGCTAAAGTAGAGGAAGTACCGTTAAACAGAGCTTTCAATCAAACCAGAGCTATATGATGATGTCTAATGAGTTTGCAACCTCTAGACACATTAGAAATGCATATTTAACTTTATTTAATACAATTTACATTTGCAAGCATTGACAGTGTGCAGTAAAAACAAACACATAATATTAAAGAGAAATCAGTAAAAGGAAGTTAAAAAATCTACAGAATAAACCTTATGTATTTTTAATGCTTAAGTAATGCTAAAATGTTATAAATATAACAACATTAATTCATTATCAGTGATGCTTTTGAAACAAATGTCATCAATACAGCCATTTACAAAAGTACAGGCAAGCTTAAGGCTAGTTTGTAAACAATTCTATAAGTGTGAGGCATGGCAAAAAAGGGCAGTTTTACCCAGATCTGAATAGACCCTGTTGTGGGAATGTCTAAGTACAGGCTGACAAGAAAATAGACTCAAATGTCTATGAAGATCTATATTTTCTACAGAAAAGGCTTGTTCAATACTCAACACAGATTAAGCAGTCTTATAATAGAAGAAGCAAGAAGCCCTGTCTGCTGTCTTCCTTTATACTCATGCACAAACAAGTTGTGGTTGAGTAGCTGGAGTGGTGACGTAACAGACAGCATACAGGTTCCTTGTCTGGATAGAAGCCAGTGGGTGAGAGGTGTGAGGTCACAGCAGGGATGTTCATGATAAACAATGGGGTCAACTGTCGGACAAGTGTCCTTATCCCTCCCTTAGCAGTAGTCTAAATAATACATTTACAGTTAAATAATGATGCATTACCCTTTCACAGCACACAATGATTTCCTGGTAGTTTTATTCATAATAACAAACCGTTGGAAGGTTCCAGCTTTTAAGGCTCAAAAGGCCAGAACATGTTCAAACACAGGTCATTTGTCATATTAAGGTGTACATTTGTGGATAATCTAAAGGAATATTTTGGGACATGGTGAACCATATACTTTTATTCGTTTTTTTGTATTTAGTATTAAGATTGGAAGTCAGACTGCAGGTGATAGATGGGGCAGAAGCATAGAGAACTGTGTTATCAGCATAAAAATTACAATGTTCCATAGTTTTACAAATGTTCTTAATATAGAGAAAGAACAAACCCTATGGAATTCCTTAGTGTACTACATGAGATTCAGATTTAAACCCCTGAGTTACAATGTTCTGGGTATTAATGCTTAGGTAATTTTTTAACTAATGTCAAGTTTATTTTCCATGCCCATTTAAGAAAACTTTTCCAGGAAAATGTGTGTGATTAACTGTGTCAATTCCTTTAACAGATCTACAAACAGGGCTGCACACCTCAATCTCTCATCCAAGGCCTTGACAATATGCTTTACCACCAATGTATGGTAGCATTATAACAATAATATGCCAACTTCTAAAGCCTAAATGATGTCTGTGTCCACATAATGATAACATAGTGGTCTAAAATCCTGGTTGCGTGTTCCAACGATGCTAGGCGGTTCCACATGGGGCGGCACAAATTAATACAGCACTGGTCAGGGTAGGGTGTACCTGTGGGTGGTTAAAAAAGGGAAAATCTGTCCACTACTTTTGTAGGTCCTGTAAATTAATTTGTGGTTGTGTAGTTGTTGAATGTGTAGCCACAGCACAGGTGTATCAAAGGTTTCCGTGTTAAACAAGCAGTGTGTTAAGAATTCTATGATCAATCTTCAACTGTCCCACACATACTGAGGGTTTGTGGACAAGGTCAGGAAGCTGTTAGAAAGAAGCAAAATGGGGGTGAAATCCATACTGAAATATTGACCAAACGATTTTGTACAAAATTAATGCAGGTTTTATTAATTAAACAAATGGGAAATATATGTAAAATGAAATATATACAGTGCCTTCCTAATGTATTCATTCCCCTATTCGCATATAAATCTAATTACTTTTTGTTAAATTTTAATGTTTTATTTTAAAACACCACAACGCAATATCAATTGTAAGGTGACATGGTTTTTATGTTGCAAATTAGTTTTAAGGAAAATAAATTACTCTAAATCTGTTTTTCTTACATTAGTGTTCAACCCTTACAATGTCATGTAGTCCACCACTTACCAATACCAGTGTTAGGTCTGAAGTTGCCAACACAATACTTTAGCATCTGGATAGTGTTTGTTGAGGCATAGGGAATGTTAGGCTTTGTGTCACACAGTGCTTTGCTTTTTGGCCAAAAGTTTGTATCTGTGTCTGAATTCACTGTCATGTTTGTGGGGAAAATGCATGCTTTGTGACATCCTGCTGGATGTACAGACCTGCAAACTCACAAGAGGTGAAAAAGGTGACATGTTTGTAAAACCGAACCCCTGTAGGGGGGTCTGGGGGTATCACTCAGAGAATCACTCAGTGTGAGTTGGGTACATTTAGGAATTATCTGTCTATTCACAGGGTTGCACAGAATACAACGCTGATTAACACGAAGTCAAAGCAAAAAACAGTTAGGAAAGGTTTATCATGACACACTTCAACTTGATTTGGCAAGTAAATGTTACTTTAGCAACGACCTAATGTTAAGTTATTTAAACAGCATATTACGTTGTTGGCAAACTTAAACGTACAGTATGTAGTTTTTGGCCACCAGGGGGCTCTCAATCAAATTAATAGTAAAAGATGTACTTGGATGACGTCGGGAAGTAGCGTGGGATCATGGGTTTTGTTATCGTCGTCAATGACAACATCCAATCTAGCGTCTCCGGCAGAAAAAATGTTCACTGTCAAAGTAATGTATTGTTAAAATTATTGTAACTTTATTCATGTTATGTTTGGCGGTTCCCTGGAACTTAGAGCAACTACCTCAGTCAAAGGTTATATGACGCCATTGACGGAAGACAAAATTAAACATCTCGTGTCTTCGAATTATATTGCAAATTTCTCTGGATTTGAAAGTTGGTGGAAACATTTAGGATAATGTAAGTACACAACTAAGAAATATATATAATATAGGTATAGTGATGTTGGCTTTTTTAATGCAAAGTACATCTTTTGTTATTGTTTTGGAAAACATTTTGTACCTTTAACTCAACTAGTGTCCATTGTAACAGTACAGAGAAAAGTTATCTTTATACATGGAAAAGAAGACTATGCAGCTATCTTGATTCTGATTGGCCAGAGGTTTCGAGATGTCTCACAAAAGATGCTTTTTTGTGTGTATCACTTGATAGGCAAGGTTCTTAGATTAATTAAAAATATAGCTTCATACCGTGGGCCAATCCCAATCTATTTCTAGGGTCTACAGAACCTTCTCCCACATCCTTGTAACAGTAGAGTGTTCACATGAAATTATGTTAATTTATTATAGATGAGAGACACTGTCCCAGAACCCACAGTGGACATTCATAACTTTACTTGCAGTTGGGGACCTAGGCCTACATCCCATGGTACGTCATAGGTCTTCATATCTGTACAGAGTTTTTGAGGTACAAAAACCATGATGGACCATTGATAAAATACCAGACTTTCAGGTCTTGAAATTATCTGAGGCCCTGTTGATTAAATATATAGATTCCAGATTCCTTACTTGGAAAGTAAAAGGGGGTGGATCCTGACAGAAGTGAGTTATTATTCCAAATAGGAGACTGTAAATGAAATGTACAGGATAGATGTTTTTTTTTAATTGGCGCCATGTTGTCAATGTGTAGCTTACAATTGAATCCAGATTCACTGAAGTCTTTTTTTTACAGCAGAGAAAGGTCGATTTTGAATTCTAATGGGCTGTGAGTGTACCTCTTCTAAGGAGCGCCAAGATATGAAGACAGAGGGATCCAACCAAATTCTCAGAACTTTGAGCTGAAATGCTAAATAGTAATATCTGAAATTAGGCAAAGAGATTCCGCCCAATGTTTTCAGCCGTGTTAAGGTAGAAAAATATATTTTAGGCCTTTTTTATTACAAATAAAATCTCTGCATAGTGCATCAATGTCTTTAAAGAAATTGAGAGTAGGCGAAACTGGGAGCTTTGAGAAAATAAAATTAATACGAGGAAGGAAATATATTTTAATAACTGAAACTCATCTGTGCAGACTAACATTCAGTGGTGTATAATTTTTTAGATCTCTTTTCATTTTTGTGAGAGATTCTTTAAAAGTATCACTAATAAAATCTGGGCGGGAGTATCTAATATGAATACCAAGATACGTGAAACCAGATTATTCTAAAGGTATAGGTAATGAGGGTGAGTGTGCAGCTTTGGCCAAAATGTTTAGAGGCATTAGGGTGGATTTAGACCAGTTAAAATTGTATCCTGAAAAATATCAAAATTCCTTAAAAAGATTGAAAACTTGAGGGACAGAATTAGCAATATCAGATAACTGTAATAAGATGTCATCAAAATAAAGCAAAATGTAGTGAGTTAAACACAATAGTTGATATATTGTGATGTTCCCTAACCACCTGTGCTAAAGGTTCCAGGGAGAGTGCAAATAGGCCAGGAGAGAGAGGGCAGCCTTGCTTAGTGCTCCTATATAATTCAATCTTGGGAGGACCAGGGTGTCCTGTTTGCACACGTGGAGTACGAGATAAGTAAAGAGTACAGACCATATGAATAAACGATGGTCCAAAGCCAAACCTCTTCAATAGTGCCCATAAATAGTCCCACTTTACATGGTCTTAAGTCTTCTCAGCATCTAAAGAGAGAACTGAGAAGTACAATACTGCCCATGGCTGCTGCTGTTAAGGAGCAGCCTCTTTAAAAGTGCAGTAAATGACAAATATTATCCAGGCATCGTTTTATAAAGCCATCTTAATCTGTATTTAAAAGGAATTAAATACATTTGTCCAACCTTCTAGATAAAACCTTTGCGTAAAGTTTGAGGTCACAATTCAAGATTGACAAGGATCTATAGCTAGAACATTCTAGTGGACCCTTACCACATTTTAGAAGAGAGAGAGAGAGCGACTTTCTGATATCTACAAAACATTCCAAATTAAATGAATCCAAAAGAACCTGGCCAACATTGTCCCATAGGACACTTAGTAATTCAGGAGGAATTCCATCAATACTTGGAGATTTTGATTCTAATGCATTCTTCAACTTTTTCAAAGTAAAGGGAGCATCCAATTCAGTAACAAAGTAATTTGATAGTTTAGGAAGTTGTATTTAATGTAAGAAAGAGAGCATTTTACTGTTGTCTTTCAAAAATTCAGATGTATATAATTTAGAAGAAAAAAAGCTAAAGCCTCAATAATTAATGAGGAAGAGTGCATGCATCTCCATTTTAATTTTTTAGTATGTCACAGGATGCAATTTTTAGGATTGTCTTAGTCTTCTTGCCAAAAGTCTACTTGGTCTTTTTGCATTTTCATATCCATTCTGACGTGGTCTTTGGTAGAGAAATCCAGCCCTGGAGGAGGTAAGGGATGTACACTTAGATTTGACCATTACCAATTCCCTTTGCCTGTCTTCTCAAAAATTTACCTTTTGTAAAGATTCAAGGTGAGACACCTCCTTCTCAAAAGCAATTCATTGGGAATTATGTTCTCTATATAGATATGTGGAAAAGGAATTGCTGAACCCTCTAACCCTTTACAGCATTTAATAACCTTCCATAAAGAATGTGGGTTTACATCTGACTGACCTCTAGGAAAAATTCCATATGTTTTATGATCTGGTTTAAAAAGTTATTATTCTGCAAATGTGAAGTATTAAAGATGCCTTCCGTGTTTTTAGGTGATATTTAGAACTATTTAGGCCTCTAGGTTCAAAAGATTGTAAATTTAGGCACCCTAGAGCTAAACCAGGTCCCCACTCTGGACTTTCTCTGAAGTGTCTAGGTTTGTATTTTCTCTCTTTTTCTCCTGTGTTTGGAGGTTGTGCTCGCACTGCAAACTCATTAGATGTCACCTGTATAGCTCTGGTTTGATTGACAGCTCTGTCAATGGGAGTTTCCCTATGTTAGCATCACATATTTGTTGGAAAAATTCTACTGAGATTGTGCATATAATATAGACAATATACTACACATCCAGACTGATATTGGGGTGGGGTAAAAATAGTTTTGCAATTACGAAAATCACTGACTGGATCTTTAAAGTGCCATCTTTTAAAACCTGAATGTCTAGGAATGTTATCAAATTATAACAAAACTGGTGAATTCAGACAAAAGCATTGGAAGAAAGGTTACAATAGTAATACACTTTAGAACTATTGGTGAAATAAAAAAATTATAAATCTGAGAAAATGAGTGGTGGCGGGAGGATTAAAAGGTTGAATCCTTTGTAGTTGGGTTTCTCAGATGACATACATCAAGTTTTGATGTAGGACAAAGATCTTTTTCATGCCTAAATGTCAGAATTAGTGGAATCAAAAGAAGGGTCTAACAATAAATTGAAAACCCCACACAGGATAAGGACATTCTGCATATATAGAAGACGCAAAAAAATTGGTACTTTTAAGTGTAATGGTAACATAGCAGTACCTTCCATCAGTATCTCCACCAGCCACTCCAGAGCAAGATCAACACTTTTTAACCTAAGAAATTCCAAACATCTAGCCCTTTTTACTGGTGAATTTAAACCACATACATTTAATGTTATAAATTTAAAGCCAACCATGTATGGGTTTTAAAATAAATAATATATATATATATATCATGTATAACTACATTGGAATAAGTATCATAGGCCTTAAAGACAATTAAGATTTTTTCAAACCCATAATGCGGCAGTACATTGTTAATTAAAACCAAACATCAAATGTAAGCAATATATAATATACATATATATACATTAAACAGATTCTCAAGTCTGTATGTCCCCTTTTCAGTTGCAGGGAAGCCTAACTGATTGGCAACCTGGGCACTCTGAGGAGCTTGACCCCAGTGATTCTGTTGATGGTGCTATTGCAAGGTCAGGTAGGTCACCGTCTAACATTCTGGGCCTTACACAGGGGTCTGACTTGGGCTCTGACACAGGTCTTGGTGCAGCAAATAAGATCCAAACGTTGCTCAGATAAGTAGCTTTACCTAGCAGTATTTTACAGGTACTTACAGGAGGTGTTTAAATAATTATAATAATGAATTCAACTTATATAGCGCTTTTCAAAGTACCCAAAGTGCTTTACACAGTGAGGGGGAAAGCCCACCTCATCCACCACCAATGTGTAGCACCCACTTGGGTAATCCATGGCAGCCATTTTGCGCCAGAACACTCACTACACATCAGCTGTTAGGTGGAGAGGTGAGTAGTTATACTGTATATGCCAATTAGGAAGGAGGGGGGATTATTTGGTGGCCATGATTGAAGTGAGGCCTGGTTGGGAATTTGGCCATGACACCGGGGTTAACACCCCTACTCATACAATAAGTGCCATGGAATTTTTAATGACCACAGAGAGTCAGGACACCCATTTAACGTCCCATCCGAACAATGGTACCCTACACAGGGCAGATGTCCCCATCACTACCCTGGGGCATTGGGAATGATTCTCAGAGGGAAGAGTGCCCCCAACTGGCAATCCAACACCACTTCCAGCAGCATTGGTCTCCCATCCTGGGACTAACCAGGCCCGACCCTGCTTAGATTGAGAAGCAAACCAGCAGTGGAATACAGGGCACTATGCTGCTGGCAACTTTTAAGTGAAAGGCACCTGGTAAGGTTGTTAGGGTTGGAAGTAATGCAGGTACAAATAAGTGTTGCACAGGCTCATTTGTTTCATGTTAGAGCACCTGTATATTGCCTTAGAACATTGTAGCTGAGACCTGATCTAATGAGTTATCTTACGGTCCTCTTGTAGATTTAAAGCTCAGTATCTCAAATTGGCCCTTCCAGTGCGGAGCAAGCACATGAAATTTTTTTCTCTTATAGTAGGTTGGATGTATGTGATTTGCCTGACATTTTTTTGTGAGCATGTTCCATGTTTGGTGCAATATATCTTTAGTTATCCATGAGCTGAGCTTCCGGATGTGGAATTGGATTGAAAGAGTACAGAGGGTACTAGTAGATTAGTTGGCATGCTCGCTTCCGCACCGTGTCAGACATTTTCTAACTCTTCGGAGAGTGATTCCTGGTGTTATGAGCCAGTACAACATGGTTGAGGCTCACTCACCAGGCTGTTGGGGCAGTGCATTCAGCCAGTTGATCTATGTATCCTTAACTCGTTCCATCATCCCATTGCATTGTGGTTGATAGGGCTGATTCTACAATCCATCAAATGTGGCATTCATTAAATAAAAAAACGTTGAAAGAAAATCTTGCCGCAAATGGAATTTGCCTAATTGGCTTAGTCTACCATCCATAAATCTACCACAACTTCCCCCACATCTTGTACAACCAAACACCATTTGCTACAATATAATGTTGTGGGACAGCTGAGCATAAAGCACAGCTGAATTGTCTTTGTTACGATACCTCATTGACTTGTGGCAGACCAAGGCAGCTCTTGATCCATGAAGACATGTTTTTTTGGATAATATTGCTACAATATTAGCTTGCTAGCTAGTTGAATGAACATTACATTTGGTGTTGTAGACTGGAGCTCGACTGGATGTAATAGTCAAATGTTTTTTCACATTATCAAATATAAATAGAACAAAAATTCCTATACCTACAGTACCAATACCTAAATATATATAGAGAGCCATACCTCACAATATTCAAATAAGGTAAATAATGTGGATTTTTTAAATCAAAACAATACTCAGTATGATCAATCCCCAAAAATTAAGCGGTCTCTCCCATTAAGGCCAACTTCAAATAGTTAAGATGCCAGGGTCATATACAGTGCATCCGGAAAGTATTTACAGCGTTTCACTTTTTCCACATTGTTATGTTGCACCCTTATTCCCAAATTGATAAAATTCATTATTTCCCTCAAAATTCTACAAACAATACCCCATAATAACAATGTAAAAGAAACCTAAACAAAAAGTTTTTAATTTAAAAAAAAGTTAAAAATACATTAGTATTCACATCCTTTGCCATGACACCCAAAATTGAGCTCAGGTGCATCCTGTTTCCACGGGTCATCCTTGACGTTTTCCGCAACCTTATTGGAGTACACCTGTGGTAAATTTAGTTGATTGGACATGATTTGGATAGGCACACACTTGTCTATATAGGTCCCACAATTAACAGTGCATGTCAGAGTACAAACCAAGCCATGAAGTCCAAGTAATTGCCTGTAGACCTCTGAGACATGATTGTATCAAGGCACAGATCTGGGAAGGGTACGGAAAAATATCTGCAGCATTGAAGGTTCCAATGAGCACAGTGGCCTCAATCATCCGTAAATGGAAGTTTGGAACCATCAGGACTCTTCTTAGAGCTGGCCACCCAGCTAAACTGTCACTCTGACATAGGTCCAGTGTTTCTCTTTGGAGAGAGGAGAACCTTGCAGAAGAACAACCATCTCTAAAAGCACTCCACCAATCAGGCCTGTATGGTAGAGTGGCCAGATGGAAGCCACTCTTCAGTAAAAGGCACATGAGCCCACCTGGATTTTGCCAAAGGCACCTAAAGGTCTCCCAGACCATGAGAAACTAAATTCTCTGGTCTGATGAAACAAAGATTGAACTCTATGGCCTGAATGGCAAGTGTCATGTCTGGAGGAATCCAGGTACCGCTCATCACATGGCCAATACCATCCCTACAGTGAAGCATGGTGGTGGCAGCATTATGCTCTGGGCATGTTTTTCAGCGGCAGGAACTGGGAGACTAGTCAGGATCGAGGAAAAGGTGAATGCAGCAATGTACAGAGACATCCTTGCTGAAAACCTGCTCCAGAGCGCTCTGGACCTCAGACTGAGTTGAAAGTTCATCTTCAAACAGGACAATGATCCTAAGCACACAGCCAAGATAACAAAGGAGTGGCTACAGGACAACTCTGTGAATGTCCTTAAGTGACCCAGCCAGAGCCCAAACTTGAACCCAATTCAACATCTCTGGAGAGATCTGAAAATGGCTGTGCACCAACGCTCCCCATTCAACCTGATCTTGAAAGCTTGAGAGGTCCTGCAGGGAAGAATGCTGGTCTATCAAGGTAGTGGAAGGTTCAAACTGAGGCCTTTATGCCTCAGACTGAGTTTTGGAAGTATAAGGTCAATGGTAGGCTAAACCTGTCCATGCACTTACTAATTTCTCCCCTCTCTCAGCTAGTGAGATCCAGCCACACAACAACATGCCCGCTCGACCTTATTTCCTTGTCCCTCCTGCAGACCATCTCTGCAGAACTCCTCCCATTTTTCACTTCTCTCATCAACTCATCCCTGACCACTGAATGTGTCCCTGGTGACTGTGACTTCAAGATGGCGAGAGTGGCTCCCCTCCTAAAGAAACCAACACTAGACCCCTCCAATATAAAGAATTACAGACCGGTTTCCCTTCTGTCTTTTCTCTCCAAAACACTTGAGTGTCAATTATCCAAACAACTCTCTGTTTATCTCTCTCAGAATAAGCTCCTCGACCCCAACCAGTCAGCCTTCATGATGGGCCACTCAACTGAGACTGCTCTACTCATGTAACAGAAGCTTTTCAAAAGGCCCAAGCTAACTCTCTCTCCTCTTTTCTTATTCTTCTAGATCTATCTGCAGCCTTCGACACGGTGAACAATCACATCCTACTTTCCACCCTCACAGATCTCGGCATCTCTGGCTCGACAGACTCCTGGATTGCATCCTACCTGAAAGGCCGGTCTTACCAGATGACATGAAGATGGACTCTGCTGCATTGACACTCCACTGGTGTTCCCCAAGGCTTTGTTCTAGGCCCTCTTCCCTCTCTACACCAAAACCCTTAGCTCTGTCATAACCTCACACTGTCACTGCTATGCTGATGACACTCAACAATTCCTCTCCTATCCCCCTGCAGGTGAAAGCACACCACCTCAAGCTCAACACTGACAAGACTGAGCTACTTTTCTTTAGTGGGAAGGCCTGTCCGCTCCAGGACATGTCCATCGCTGTTGAGAACTGCACAGTGTCGCCATCCCATAGTCTAAAGAACCTTGGTGTGATCCTGGATAATACCCTCTCGTTCTCTGCAAACATTAAGTCTGTGACTCATTTCTGCAGGTTCATGCTCTACAACATTCACCAAGCACGACCTTGCCTCACCCAGGAAGGTATGGAGGACCAAGTCTGCCAAAATAAGAAATAAATAAATATATGCATCAATAAAAATATTTATACATAAAAATGTACATAAAAATAGAAAAATATAAAATTATACATTTATTAATCAATATTATTTTCCTATTTATTTATTTCCGTGATCATTTATTTCAGTTTTTATACATTTTTATATTCATTTATTTACATATTCTTTTATTTCTGTATTTATTTATTTCTGTATATATTTATTTCTGTATTTCCAGAACCTTAAGCTAATGAGGAGGCTGTCAATCAAAGCATGTCACGGTGTCACCTTTTTCCCATTGGTTGATCGGTATCAGAGTGTGAAGATCGATTTTACATGCCTAGATTACTTTGTTCGTAGGCGTCATATTTCGATATACAATTTCGTTAATGCCGGAGCAGTCGGCAGCCCTTCTCATTGTAGCCTATCCATTTCATCAAAGAATAGAACCGCCAGTGCGCTGTTCCGTTGTCGTGAAAACACACGCACACAAACACACCAAGTCACCCACACACACACAGAAACTAAGTTTGCCGGAGCGAGAGAGCAACGGAGCATAACAGGTGACACCGAAGCCACAAAACGCAACTAATCGGCACAGTTAAATGGATTTTCTCTTTGTGACATTGCATCTCTTTTTGGGGTGGGTGAAAAAATAATTTATCTCACAAACCAACCCCGTGTTGTACCCTTGGTTTCTCCCCAGCTGCGTTTTTTACGTTCACAATCTGTTTCTATCACAGACCGTATATATGGTTTCTATCTCCCGCTCTTGGCTTGCTTGCTATGGCTGAACGATTAAGTCCCGCCCTCTCATTAGCTTAAGGATGTAGAAATACGGAAATAAATATATACAGAAATAAATAAATACAGAAATAAAAGAATATGGAAATAAATGAATATAAAAATAAATAAATACAGAAATAAATGATCACAGAAATAAATAAATAGGGAAATAATATTGATTATTAAATGTATAATTTTATATTTGTATATTTTTATGTATATTTTTATGCATAAATATTTTATAGACACATATATTCATTTATTTATTTATTTCTTATTTTGGCAGACTTGGTCCTCCATAGGAAGGAGCCCTGGTAATCATCCATGCACTCACGTCTGGATTTCTGCAATTCGCTCCTGGTCGGACCCCCGGCATGCGCCACGAAACTGCTTTGGCTTAATTCAGAATGCAGCCTGGTGTTCAACCTTCCCAAGTTCTCCGACGTCACCCCACTTCTACACACACTTCACTGGCTTCCAGATGAAGCTTGAATTTGTTACAAGGCAATGATGCTCGCGTACGAAGCTCCTCCACTCTATCTTCAGGTGATGCTCAAACCCTACACCCCTACACGGGCTCTCTGTTCTTCCTCAATTGTGGAACAAGCTTCCACTGGAGGCTAGAACAGCAGAGATGGGGATCTTCAGGACATGTCAGAAAACCTTCCTCTTCAATGAGTACTTCAATTTGTTGTATTCAACTTCTGTTATCTTGTAATATTTTTGTTATCTGTATGATCCTTCACTAGCACTTATAATGTTTCATATATATTGTCTGGTACTGATATTTTCTAGCACTGTTTTTGACTATTCATTGTTTCATATTGTAAATGCTCTTACTACTAAGTTGTGGTTGTTTCACTCACTGTAAGTCTCTTTGGATAAGAGCATCTGCTAAATGATTAAAATGTAAATGGTAGGCCCAGAACAGCACCCGTGTGGTTGAATAGTGGAACTTACATTGTCAACCACAAGAGCGCTTGACTGTATAGGATTTGCTGATATTGTGTCTACATGACCGAGCATATTTGTTCAGAAGTCTGTGCTGTTATCATTCATTGACAGCCCACAGAAATCTTCAGAGCTCAATGCGCCTACCTTTTTAAAGAGTATCTAAAATTATTCCACTGCACCTTTTTCTCCTTTGATCAACAGAGCGAAAGATATAACCTCTCTAGAAATAAGTTCTTTACATATTTGATTAAGACCTATGTAGATAAACACCTCCCCATTTTAGAAAAAGCTAGATCTTTTCATGTTTCAAATGTGTTTCAAAATGTGTCCAACATCAAGCAAACTTTTATCCAATTGCATTTCAATCAGACAACCGGGCCTCTAAAGAGTGCTCTGTACTTGTCTTGGAGGTATAGCTTTGAAAGAATTCATTCATACTTATTTTAGACACTGTCTCAAAAGTTTTTATATGTAAATTACACGACTTCAAGGCTTAGCTCCATAGTATATTCCCCTACAAATCTTCCATGTGTGACAGGTGTCATTTTTAGGAGAGAACACTGCTCCACAGCTTTTTCTAATGCCCATATTTATGATGTTTCTGGTCTAGAATATATGAGGTCCTTTCTGATGTCCTGGAGCTTCCAGTAGAACCAGAGCCCCCACAAATGATCTTGGCAGTTCCAGAGGCTCTGGGAAGCCTAACCATGGCCAAGTGACCAATTTGTCTCTCATAGTCTTACTTTGGTTTAAAAATATGTCTTGCTGTTTTGAAAATGAGATTTTGGATAGGTGGAAAAGAATGGGGGGATTAGTGCATCTTTGAAGTGGTTTTAACAGACAACTTATTTCTTTATAATTTTGTGCCACTGTCAGTTTTTATGTACTGTTTTATACTTTTTTGGAAGGTTGCAAGACTTGCTTAGAATCTAGTTTTCAATGAATGTTGTGTTTAGTTTGTTGCACAGCAACAAGGCCAAAAAAACTATTTTAAGAATTTATTTTTAAATTATTTAATTATACTTTGTCACACACAACTGCAAGCTATTTTCTGTAAGCTTGCCATTGCCCACCATTACCAAAAGTAATTATGTTTTTGAGTATTTTTTTTCTGGAAGAATGAATAAAAATTTGCTAAATTTGAAGAACTGCCGCTTAGCTAGCTTTTTTAGAAAATAATTTCAGTTGCCAGACTTACTAAGATTGACATTTACTGTACATTTCTAAATCAATGTGTTGTTTTTTGTGGTGATAAAAATACAAAATATGGTACTCAGAAACCCCACATTCATTTTGTTTGGGTAGATCACTGCTGCAGCTAAAATATATAAAAATGACAAGGATGTTTAGCCTTACAATCATGTAAAAGCTAATCATTCTTCACTACAATAACAGTTTGCCAAAATGCAGGAAATGTTCATGGTCATTGTATATCTTTTTAATTTGTTACTTTGAAGCAACAAAGCATGGCAATACACAAATAATTGTAGCCAATGGGATCTATGACTAATTTCTAAGACACAATCTCACTTCTGAGTATTGCCTGTTGTGCAATTTTTGCTTCTTCAATAGCATGAAAGGACGGCTTTAGGAACAATCGATTGTGTGTGTTTGGAAGGCAGGCTTAAGTATGAGAATATGAGCTGGCTCAGGGTTAAGCAGTTGTGTTTGATAAAGGTGTGTAACATCCTCTTCAAAAATACAAGTTTATTCTGTAGAAACCAAACATACAATTTATACAGAAATCCAGATTATTCCAAAGGGTTCCCATACTTTGTATTAACACTGCAGTGTCAAACACTGCATATAAAGGTCAGCTGATTTGTACAGTGAAGGAAAGGAAGATTTTTGCCTTAGCTTTGCTTCAGGGGCATTTAAGGGCTTGGTTGTTTATTAAAAAAACAGATATAAGGATTTAGACAAACAGAAGAAGACAGACAACAATGGGTGAAATAGAGTTGATACCAGCAGGGAGCTGTATGTGTAACCAGCAGTGTTGCCAGTTGTTCACAGCTCCTAATAGCCTGTTGTTCAAGCTACAGTAGATTCTTTAGTTACGACATCCCTCAAACACTTAAAAAACAATGGTATATTGTACCTAGAGTATGTATGTTATAGTGTACATACAGTTTGTATGCAAACATTTAGTCACCCTTGGAAAAAAATGATGCTACATAGAATCTTTCTGTGAACAGAACTTGACCAGACCTCTACATGGCAATATGTAAAACATGATCAACTGAAAATGTTCATACAGGATTGCAATTTATAAAAATGTACCATTAATAGAAATAGAAATGATTAAACAAAAGTGAACATGTTGTGTGCAGAAGTTTGTGTACCCTGCCACTAAGTACTTGGTAACACCTCCTTTAGCAGATGTAACTGCTTGCAAATGTTTTCTGTGCCCAATTATGTGTCATTGTGTTCTCAATTTTGAAAAAAAATGTCAACTCTACATTGAAGAAATCTTTCAGCTCAGAAAGATTCTTGGGTCTCCCTGCATGCACTGCGTGTTTGAGATCTCATATCACCTTTGTCCTCCTTTCATGTTTCATGGTTGATTTTGAGGTGTTTTAGATCATTGTCTTTTTTAAATATCCAACCTATTTTCTGCTTACTGTCTTGATTGTCAGACCTGTAGGAGGTGTTTATATTTATTACCGATTCCACTGGCTGCCAACTAATTCAAAGTCATAATGGATCCATCCCCCATGCTTAACCGTAGGCAAGGTCTTCTTTTCTTGAAATTATTCTCCTTTTTTTCTCCAAACATACTTTTTTAGGTTGTATCCAAACAGTTACATTTTGGTTTCATCAGTCCAAAGAACATTTCTCCAAAATAATTATGATTCTCACAGGTTTCTTTTGCATAATTTAAACTCTCAATTTTTTCGATGAGGTAAAGAAAAAGCTTCCTACTGAAAACTCTCCCATGCAGATCCTTGTTGTATAAGGTATGCTATAGTGTGAAACTGTGAACAACTACTCCATTGTCACCTGAACTCTTGTGAAGGTCTATTGCAGTTACCTTGTGTTCAGTTGTGCTGAGCTGAAGAGTATTGGGAAAGTCTGTGCAAATTTTTTCTTGGTCCCCCAGGTCTTGCTTTGACTTGAATTGTTGCATTTAATATGAATTTCTTGTCAATGATTTTGATAAAAAATAGCAGCTGCAGGTGTTGAATGATTTTTTTTATAACAGCCTGTTTTGCAAAAGTTCATTACCGTCATTTTGATGTCCTCAGACATCTGCTTATAGGAGCCCATGGTTGTTGAAAACATGCGTGACAACATCACATTCTGTCAGTTTAGAAGCTGTGGAGTTACATACTTCTGAGTAATAGTTATACACTGGAATCACTTTACATGACTAATGTAAGCACTAACTAATCCATCAAATTTCCGGGCCTTTGTAAACATCTTTATGAGAAGAATGGTCCAAAGGGGAGTCAGATACGATAAAGGAGGGAGATGTTAGATGTTAGAGGCCCTTGGTCATGGGATCAAGAGGAGAGAACAATCGAAGGTGAAAGGGGGTCAGATTAATTATAGTCTTAAGCAATTGGGACAGAGCAAAAGGGGGGCCTAAAAGAAAAGGGTAAGTAATGGTGGGAACTGAAAATAGAGATAGGGGCATTAAAATTATGTGTGACTTGGAGAGACACAGTTTGCCCACACTTACTACTCCAGTGATTGGTATAATTGTCATGCCTACAAGCTTGTAATAAAACTAACAAAAAAAGACGGTCTCTGCCGTGCATTTTCTATACAGACACTACTACCGCCTCGATTGGACCTAGCTAGAGATAGTCGGACCTAGGGTAGTAGATGTTCCGCAACATGTATCATAAATTAAACCCAAACGTTAATCTTGTTTTACTCCAAATGTTGCAAAGCAATTAAATGTGAGTAAACATCTTACTGAAGAATTTGGCTAATCTGTTTTTGGATTGCTGCAGATTCTGCATGATTTTTATTCCAACTAGGAACTGCAACTGACAATCTTTGCACTTTGTATCAGTGTTAGATTTTATCCACTCTTTGAACTTGCTAGAGCTGAAGTCAATCAACAGTAAAGAGCAGCCTCGCACAACCGAGAAGTTGCTAAGGCAGGCAGATACCCTCACAGATAAAATTGTTAACAAACATGTCAACTGTTGCCTCTGAGAAACCTTTGCTCTCTCCCTCTGCCCACATGTCAGATACCTTATATTGCTTGATGAAGAGCTGTTAGATGGGGCCTTGGTCCGCTTGTTGTGGTTTGCTGAGGTAAGGTTATTGTAGACCTTTTATTTTTGATGGATGTTTCCTCCAGTGAAGAAATACATTCCATCTGTCTATCCAAAATCGATGTCAAATAACCTCGTGATAAAACAGAGTTCAAATCAACCCATCTATTGTTCTCTCTCACACATTATAAAATGATAATGACATACTGTAGACAAAAAAATTGAGATTCTCAAGTAATATTAAATTACTAACATTGTCTGTGTAGTTTATCTATTAGGAGTAAAGATCAGAAAATTTTGCTAACATTAATTATTTTGTCTAAGGCTACAACCAGTTTTGCTCTATATCTGTGCTGTAGCCTACTACTAAAAGCCTCTATCAAATTATTAATGATAAACTATTGGTTTTGTGAACGGGTTACAGTAGCTAATAAACTGGCCACAAAGTGTGCAGTATTTTAGTGGGCTAAAAGGAAATATATATTTTTTTAGTTTTTTTAAAACTAATATGCACTTCTGGTGTCCCCAAAGTTCTTTTGATGAACGGTTTTAAATACTTTTTGTATTATTTCTATCTCTGTAAGTGAGTGCTGCACTGGTACAATTTCCATTATATTATAGACAGTTCGTTCATAATGATAACAGACAATGTACTGTAAAAACAGTGATTGTCTGTAAATAATAATCAAATACAGTATACTGGTTGATCAAGCTGGTTTCAACAATGGTATTACCTGTGGCATTTATGGTACTAATCCCATGCACATGTAAACTCAGCAAACAATGCATTTTAAATATATTTTGTAAAAAGGTAAATATCTTTACAGATCTTCATTCTAAAAGGTTTATACAATGTTTAGTTCAATGAACAAAATACATTGATGAACATGCACGTGTGGAACAGTCGTTAAGACACCAACGGCTGAAGACGTTAGACAATTAAAGGGAAACACCAACAAAATTCTATAATTTGTCTATGTTCCTAAATCATTTGAAGTACTTATTTGACGGTCTTTCTCATCAATCAACTCCCTTACTCAGGGAGAACAGGGTAGAGCTAGCGCCAGTGCTGCATCAACTGGAGATAAAAGGTCTGTGCAGATAAATGTGTTTGTTGTGAAATAACGATAACTTGCGTGAAAATCAAATGTTCTTTCACAAAGAAAACCCCCAAATCTGGAAGCCTGATTGCTTTTGGTACATAACATATACATTTTGTATGATAAATGTCAGTTGTGTGGTTTCAAACATACCTTTTTTTACTTCTATGCCGATCTGAAAGAAAATCCAGATCACATTCTTCTTCCTAGCCCAGTGCTAGTGAGAGGGCACATTCACAATGTCAAAAAATGCACACTTCTAAATTCATACATCAATAGTTTCTAAACACAACATACCATCGCTCTATCAATTATATATTCCTCATTTGATATCCTCCCTGACAGTGGCGGTTATATATTGAATTACACCCTGGGCGAGACCCCCTTTCCCAAAGTTGGGAAAGATCTCCGATAGATCTTTATCATGCATGAAGGTGACTAGTTCAATGAGGCTCATGGTCTTTGATGGCTGGTCAAGGAAGTTCTTAATTTCTTGTACAAGCTCTCTACTGTCCAAATCAGAGTGCCCCTTATAGTGCAGTGTGGTGCCTAGTGCCTCACATTGCTCTGCCAGCTCCTCATCGGCAAGACTTGGGAAATTTGTCAAAACCCAGAATTTCTTTCCCACATTTTCCAATGTGGAAAATCGTTCCTTGACGGCTGACATGGCTGCATTAACGACAACGTTAAAGAATCCAACCTCCAACCTCCTAAGTGCATCGCTGAAAGGATCATCATGTGATTCATATGAGAAGTGGCGCTTTGTGGACCTCAGCGTTTTTTGTTTTAAAACAGCCTCCACATTCATCTCTTCACAAAAATCTGTGCAGTCAGCTCTGGAGACCTCACTCAATCTTCTTCAAAAGACTTACAGCTAGGTCCACATGTGTATTAGGACACTGCATGAGTTTGCTGGCATGCTGTATTGCAGATAGTATGTCATACCAAACAACCAGGCAGATGCTGAATCAGTACGACCCCACCACCTCAGACAAAGACTGGGCCTCAGCCTTCATAGCAGGGTCTTTGGTATGGTCTCTCACCTAAATTAAAGCCTCTCTCACGGCAGCTCCCTGGTATCTCATGGGCTCGACGCTCTTGACCTTGCTCTCCCACCTTGTTTCTGCCCACATCTTTAAGGTGATGCTCTTACGGTTCTTCAGTGTGGCCCATCTTTGGGTGGAGGCTGAAAATAACGTGTATAGCTTTTGCAGGACACCAATGTAACTTATAGCATCAACAGATCCCTTAGCAGCATCACACACTAGATTCAATGTATGCACCCTACATGGCACAAACAGAGCTCAGAGATTCTTTTCTAAGAGCCTGGCTTGAACTACCCTATTAATGCCTTTCATGTTTGCCCCGTTGTCATATGACTGTTCTCTGCAGTCTTCAAAAGAAATTCCCAACTCCTCAAGTTTCGTCAGGATCATGGATGCCAAGTGCTGACCTGTGGACTCCTCTGCCTCCAAAAATCCTAAAATGTTCCCTGATATGAGGCTTCTTCATCAGTGACACCACTTTAATGACTACCGATAACTGTTCTGTGTGGCTTATATCTGGGGTGCAGTCCGAAATTACTGAAAAAACATTGCCTGCTTGATGTCTACTATAGCAGATATGATTTTGCTTCTCAACACAACAATCAGCTCATTCTGCACATGATGGCCTAGGTAGCTGTTGTGACTTGCTGTTCCTCTTTCGACATGGTTAGGGTTATCTTTCATAATGGGATCAAACCTGACCATAAGTTCGACCTCTTTGAGAAAATTCCCATTTGATAGTGTGAACAGAGTTTCCGTGTGTCCCTTCGGAGAAGAATTTCGAACTGCCAGTGACTGCACGATAGCAGTGAGACGTGTCAGCACTGCTCTCCATCTCACCCTCTCAGCCTCCAGAAGTGCCATCTCCAGCTTATCAATTGTCTCCCCACTTTTTAACCTCACTGACAGTTCCTTCCATGCTTTCATGCAATTGAGGTATTCTGGACTGTTTTCATGTGATGTGAAGTAATTGCTCGCATGTTTCCAATTTGCCATTCCTGCACTTGGAAAAAAATTTGCAACAGAAGAAAAAGATGCTATTGTTCTTCATTGAATAAATTAGCCAAATTCTTGTCATCTTTTCACCACTTACTAATGTCTTCTTGAAATATTGGTGGTGGCAACTGCTCCCATCACTCTCATTCCTACAGAAAACGAAGCCAGGTGGCACCTTACTTGGTCCTCTGCGAACAAGCTCAGTACGAATCCTGTCAGTCAGATGTGAGGGCCAGGTAGCGGGTTGGTTGACTGAGGCTAATCCTCAGCAGTGTGGTTCAGTCGGGAAACAGCTCCAGGCATTTCTATCAGACAGCATATTAGCACATTACTCAAAGCACAGCAGTGAAACATAACACATACAGTAGGCCTACTCAGAAACTATCAGAAATATTAAAATTACATTAACTACTTAGGGATCGCCCCCTAATTGTCAAATTCTCCCTAAAGAAACACCCAAAGTTAACCTCTTGTTACACTGGACCTTGGAGGCAAAGACAAACATATGGTTGATATTTTTTTAAAGAAAAGACTTTGAAATTTTGGGATATGTAAAATTCATTTCAAATAAATATACACAGTGAATATGGCACAAGATGAAATAAAGAAAATGCATAATTATTTTCGGTTTTTATTTTTCTACATCCTCTTTGAAAGAACCCTACAAAGCCATATATTGAGATAGGGTGCTGGAAGCAATTCAAATCATGTTGCTTAGGGGCTACTCACATAAGTCTAAGATTTTAGAATGATTCAGTGAACAACCAATGAGCTGTAGCTTTGTTTGTAAAAATATATTTTTAGAAAAAATGCACCGTGATGATGTTTACATCCGGGTCCTGAGACGAACAACACATTTCTTTCGTAAATTATCTCCATCAATCTTCAGTTAAAATTGTTATTCTTGCACATTTTTAAGATCTCTGTTTCATAAGGATGACGTAAATGCCGAAATTGCTGAGCTTATGGACACTTCACATCCGTCTTTTGTTCAGAAGTGCAGGCCCGTGGTTCAAATACACTAGGTTTTTCATTTATATATGAATTGAAATTGCAATTTTCACATAACAAGATGGATTTTACCTGGGAAAACTATGCTGTATGTCATTACTGGGACCCTTTGTTGACTAAAAAGAAAGATTTAATACTGTAAGTACAAAATTTTGTAGTTAAAGTTTAACATAAGTGAAATGTGCTAACCTATATTTCCTAAGTAAAATGTAATTGTTTTCAAGACGCGTACCTGACATTAAGTAGTCTAACGTTGTGAATTTTATAGCTACACTAAAACTGAGATATTTGCTAGAAACCCAAGATTATAAGCTTTAAGAACATATATAAGACCTATATATAACCTAGAAAATTAGCACAGTAGATATGTTTCTAGTTGGCATTTCGATTTTATTGAGAAGAAAAAAATTATTACTGTTTGCAATATGTGTAGTTGAAACTCGCAGTCATAATGTTGTGAATTTTACAGCTACACTAAAACCGCGATTTATACTAGAACCCCAACATTCTAAGCTTTAAGCAGATATAAGACTTGTATATTTAACCTAAAAAATGAGGGTGTTAGTCGTGTTTACTTTTTGGCATTCGATTTCATTTGAGGTACAAAAATGGCTAGCTGAGTAAACAAGCTAACACGTCACATTATGGCTATTTATAAAACGGGTCCGGTGATATCGGCAATTTGATTGGCTAAAATTGCATTCCAAGGCTATGACGATTCCCTGATATCCTCACTGTAGAATGTTGCCTTTTCACTGAATTGCTTAGTATGTAATCAAAAAGTATCACTACGCCCCCCTGAGGAGCTGAACGAAATAAAAAAACATGGCGGACAATTCCTCTCGCTTCAAATCTCAACACCAACTTCCAAATAAAACCATCTAAAAAATAAAAAACGATTTTAACATTCACTTACCACAAACAGATTGTCACTGATGTAGACATGCTAACCAGCCACAGGTTTTAAGTAATCTAATCTTTTTTGTAAAAAAGTGTGTTTTTGTGACGAAGCGATAGCTAGCTAGTGGCTGTCATGTCAATACCGGTCAATACACCGGTGGCTGGCTCATTAGCCTAACGTCTGACCTACCACTCACAATACACACACTGAGTTTTCCCCATATCACGGGTTGGGTTGTTTATCCATCTAACCCTAGATGCCTTTCTTTATATTTTAAAATATCAAGAAATAGCCTTCAGTTGACATCTTTATTATAAAAAAAGAGGAATTACGATAGACTACCCGTTCTACCGGCGTAATTAAGATAGGCTACTTCTCTATGAAAATGGTTATTTGAATAAGACTTACAAGTTGCCTGAAATTATTGTTCTGCCTATGTTTTATATATATTTTCTGTAAATTGTTGAGGCATATAGCCTACAATTGTTTTCGCACACGTTGTTAGCAAATTATTTGTAAAAATAGTGTAAAAAAAAAAGTAAAAATAGTGCGAAATAAATTAACTGCATTTTTCTGAAGACGAACGCTATTATTTTCAAGTGCAATGTGACTAAAATGACAGCGGACGACTGTGTCAAGTGAACAGTTTATAGGCTAAACAATGTTCTGTGCAAACCTTATAGTGGATGTCGAAATGAGTTAATTTTTTCAAGGTAATGTACAGAAAGGTGTTTAAACCACAGACCATAAATTTGCATTTACCTATAGCTATTCACATGCTTAATTAATTCATTTAGGTTTTTTCACGATTACGGCGATTGGTGCTGATTTTGCCCTAACTAAACAATCTATTCAGGGGGCACTGGAAGATATATTTATGATGTTTAAAAAAATCTATATCACCATCAGGTTGTTCTTTGGAAAAGATGATATCCTTTGGAATGGAGCAGATATTACCCTTGCAGTTTTTCTCTCTTAACTCATAAGATCCGAATTTAAAATTGATAGCAGAGAGAAATCTAGAAAGGATCGAATTTTTAGATTTGACCATTTATAAATACGTTGATATTTTGGAAACTACCATCTACTTTAAGCCGCAGAGTAGTATAACACTTTTACGCACAGACAGTTAATAATCCTTGACACCTCATAAAGTATAGGCTACCAGTTGGTCAAATACTTAAGACTACAATGTAACTGCAGTACAGCAGTTAGTACAAATACTAAAGTATTTCACTATCTAATAACCGGGAATGAATACTAAATAATAGTTTTATTAATTATAGCCTCTTAATGAAGTGTTACATTTGGTGTTATCGCTCTCACACTCCCTCATACTGGTCACTGGAATTTTATCACTTCCGGTTCACGTCACTAGCCTGTGTTGTTGCTTGCTCTTGGCCACTGGCAAATTGCCAAGCTCTGAAACGTTTATCTATATTTTATCATATACGCTAAAATCTATTTTTACGAGTCTACCAAAGTACTAGTTTATTGTTGTTTCAACGTTTTCACCTCGAGACGCTATTTTTGGACACTCTGAGTTTCTGCCTTGGGAAACTACTTCGGAAACTTCCGCCTCGTAATCGAGTGTCTACCCCGGGACGCTATTGGACAGAGGAGTCTCTCATCTACTGCGACCAGTCGAAAGCTAAGTAGCATGTCGTACTGCAGTTGCTGTTCTCTCCTTAATGCTAAGATAGCTAAGTTAGAGGCTCGGCTTCAGACGCAGTTGCCAGAAAAGGAAAATCCCAGTGTAGCTAGCGATAAGAACGCGTCTGAGCCACCAGGCAGTGTTGATAGTAGTAGCTACTCCCCCGCACTGTCCTTGCAGCCGGACAATTTTCTCATGGTTGCTGGTAAAGGGCGCCGTCTTCCTGCTCGGCTGGTG
>JACXGM010011682.1:0-24767 GCA_016801145.1 Umbra pygmaea | reverse complement strand
ATTTTGTACTTTGACTCGGATCTTCCCTTGTACCTTTGCCTGTTCTCGGATTGATATTCTGGCCAGACCTTGCATGGAATGTTATATATATATATGTTTTGGATTACCCTCTGTACCGTTGTCTGAACAGTTTATGCCTTGGGGTTTGTACAAGCCTACCTGCCTGATAGCTATAACCAGGTTCAACATTTAACCTGTTCATAATAAACATTATTGTTCATTCTACCTTTTGTGAGTTTGATTCATACAGAGAGATCATTACATGTACTTACATTATCCTAAATGTTTCCACCAACTTTCAAATCCAGAGAAATTTGTAATTTAATTTGAAGACACGGGACGTTTATTTTTGTCGCCCGTCAATGACGTCATATAATATAGTTGCTCTAAGTTCCAGGGAACCGCCAGACATAACGTGAATAAAGTTAGAATATTTTTAACAACACATTACTTTGTCAGTGAACATTTTTTCTGCCGGAGACGCTAGATTGGAAGGTTGTCATTGACGACGATAACAAAACCCATGATCCCACGCAACCTCCCGACGTCATCCAAGTACATCTTTTGCTGTTTTGATTGAGAGCCCCTGGTGGCCAAAAATGACATATTGCATGTTTAACAGGGCAAGTTACATGTTAACATAACTTTTTTGATATCACCTTCAAAATTCTTGCAGCCATTGAACTTGTGAGTTTATGGAAAGTTTCTGATTAAATCTCTTTGCAGGATGTCAGAATAGCCTCCCAAAGCAGCTGTTCTGATAATAACTGCCTCCCACCCTCATAGATCGTTTGCTTAAGGATGTTCCAAAGGTTCTCAATAAGGTTGAGGTCAGGGGAGGATGGGGGCCCAACCATGAGTTTCTCTCCTTTCATGCCCATAGCAGCCAATGACAGAGGTATTCTTTGCAGCATGAAAAGCATGAAGATGATTTTGCTATGGAAGGCACAGTTCTTCTTATTGTACCATGGAAGAAAGTGGTCAGTCAGAAACTCTATATACTTTGCTGAGGTAATTTTCACACCTTCAGGGACCCTAAAGGGGCCTACCAGCTCTCTACCCATGATTCTGACCCAAAACATGACTCTGCCACCTCCTTGCTGACGTTGCAGCCTTATTGGGACATGGTGGCCATCCACCAACCATCCACTAGGACCCTCCAGGGTTGCACGGCACTCATCAGTAAACAAGACTGTTTTAAAATTCATGTATTTCTGGGCCCACTGAGCATTGGTTAGGGGTGGCCGAATAGTAGGTTTGTGCACAACTGCAAGCCTTTGGAGGATCCTACACCTCGAGGTTCGCGGACTCCAGAGCTACCAGCAGCTTCAAATACCTGTTTGCTGCTTTGTAATGGCATTTTAGCAGCTGCTCTCTTAATCCAATGAATTTGTCTAGCAGTAGCATTCCTCATTATGCCTTTATCTGCACGAACCCATCTGTGCTCTGAATCAGCCACAAATCTCTTCACAGTATGATGATCACGCTTAAGTTTTTGTGAAATATCTAATGCTTTCAAACTTTGTCCAAGGCATTGCACTATTTGACGCTTTTCCACAGCAGAGATATAACTTTTCTTTCCCGTTTTGCTTGAAACCTGTGGCCTGCTTAATGTGAAACATCCTTCTTAAGTAGTTTTCCTTTAATTGGGCTCACCTGGCAAACTAATTTTCACATGTGTCTGAGATAGATTTCTGTGATCCAAAGAGGCTGGAGACACAATAACATCCATGAGTTTGATTAAAAAACAAAATATTTTATGTTTATGACAGTTAATTCCAATTTGCATAATTTTCCTGTCAAGACTTGTACCACTAACATTACATTTAAACTGTAAAAGATAAACATTAGCACTTTTTTATACTAGAGGGTATTTCCTCTTGCATGAACTAGTGAATTCCACTCTATGAACCCCCCCCCCCGAGTATGAGAGACAGCAAATTTACCTGCTGGTAGTGTAAAAAAAACAATTGGCCTAGGTCATGTAACAGACCCTGATGTATTATTTTGCATGTGCTCAGTAGTGTAGCTGAGATGATACATGCCCCTTTTTCATTCGGAGATGTCACAGGTTTATAATCTTGTGACTTCATCAATAACACACATATTTTAGGCCTAAAAGAAGGAAGAACAAAAAACTGTCAGAGCTTCCTTCCAGCCCTCTTTTATTGGCCGGGACGAGAATTTGGATTACCCTTTTCAACCATCTTTAGTTTTTAAGATATAGAAACTTTAATAATAAAAAACACTGTAAATATGTAAATGCTAAATAAAATTTGAACAACAATAAAAGTAGGTTTTAAAATAAATATAAATCCTTTATTAACTTCAAATAATGTATTATTCAAACTATTCAGAGTGGCAGGTTAGATAATACTGTAAGCGATTTTGGAGCGGGGGTGGGGCTAGAATTTTATGATGCTTCTGTGCCTCATGTGAGACACCATTCTATTTAATCCATTTGAACTATTATTATAAACCTCTCCTCCTCAATGAAGTTTTACTGGCCTTCACTTGTTGATTATGACCTTACCTCAGTGCAGGTACTAATCCAGTCATCTCATATCTGGAACACTGCAATTCCCTGTTTGTAGTATTCCCTGCTTGTGCCTTCTATCTGCTTCACAACCAGAAGGGAGCATGCCGCCTGATGGTTAACATTCCCAAGCTCTCCTAGCCATCAAACAATAGCTACACATTTTAAATGACATCCATTACAAGACCATGGTGCTTCTCTATGGAGCCTACATAGGAACTGAACCTCCCTCCCTTCAGAAACAGTTTGAACCCTACATTTTTCTCAGACCCCTGTTGGATGTACCTCCCCTACGGAGGGGTTTCTTCCCCTCAGCAGAGTCTAAGCCCCTCATAATGATTGGTTGATGCCGCAACATGTGCACCACTTGACAAAAACATGTATCTTGTTTATCTAGCACATTTTACAATTTAATCTTTAAATCCACTTTCAACAGATAGAGTCAAGGCAAAATGGGAGTCTGAGCTAGGCACTACATTCTTCATAGCAGACAGGGACAATATGAGTACAGTCATAGCTGTTCAATCAACTCCATATTTTTCTTTATACCATGCTGTACATGAAGTTTAACCATTTAACTTGGGGTTAACCAGGAAATGTTTAGATGTATCTCATTCGTTTTATCTAGCATTTTGTGCCAACATTTCTGTGAGAGACACAACATACTGTTAACAATTATTTTATAATTACATTTATTAGCACATAAAAAAATCTATAGAATTAAATAATACTTGTAATTGGATAGTCTTTTGAAACTCTCAGTGAATGTCTACTGTAGCTTGTCAGTATTGTTGCAGCTGGTTCAAACCCCATCAGTACTACAGAGTGTGGGCCCTATTTTAACGATCTAAGCACACAATGTGAAGCGTATGGCGCAAGTGCGCATTTGGCATGTCCAAATCCACTTTTGCTAGTTTGATGGAAAAAAAGGCTCCATGCGCAGGGCACATGTTCTAAAAGGGTTGTCTTCATTAATTCATAGGTGTGTTTTGGGCGTAACATGCAATAAACCAATCAGAGATTCATCTCCCATTCCCTTTAAGAGCCAGGCACGTTTTTACCTTTCGCGCATTCCTATTATGACGGCAAATTTGCACCGTAATATTTCTATATGTAATCTATTGCATGTTTGTGTGCTGCTGCGCTTCCCTATGTGTGTGTGTGTGTGACAAGCATAGTGTGCACGCACTGTGCCTTTACCATAGGTACATTTGACTAATTTGCTGTTAAAATAACAATGACATGCTGCGCCATTGACCTTAGACCAGGTTTTTGTTGGTCAATGGTGCGATCACTTTCCGATGCCTCAAGATAGCACTACGTCAAGAATTATCCTGAACACATCTCCCTGTTAGGCGGGATGTCCACTGGACATGTCAAATGCGTTGCATTATGCCGGAAGTCATTCATTGTCAATGGAGCAATCCGCAAAGATCCGTTTGCCTTGCGGCCTTGCGATGCGGTGCGCTCTGTGTGTCGCATACGTTCAAATTATCCAACTTGTGCGTTGAGACACCGTGCCGTTGTACAACTGGAAGTTGGAGTTCCCAATAGCATGAGTAGCACAACACGATAGTAATGGTCATGCCTTGCGGAAACACATTTGCATCAAGTCCGTAATATGCGGATGCTTATAAATTACTAATATCTCTGAGAGTCTGCCATAGCTCAACAGAAGAGTGACAGTTTCTGAATCCGAGTTACCTGTTTGAATCCCGGTCAGGGTTGTATTTCATTTTGGGGGCGAAATGTGACAAATCATTCAAAACATTGGACCACACCGGTCCTCCTTTGCTCCCCATGTGGATCAATTACTTAGTTTTGACCAAAGCTGGCTCTGGTTCTGAACTGGTGCTGGTTCACAGTTGGTTCAACTTGCGAACCTTCTCAGGACCTGTCTGTTTTTTCACATACTAGAGAGCCCAGTGAATGACATTGTTATGTTACTGTATACATTGCCATACATCTTAGCTTTTCCAGAAACACTAGTGTCAACAAGCATAGCAGCTACAATTGCGGACTACATCGTGTTTCGGCAAATGTTATTTTTTTGTCAAATGTTTTTTTTACTTTGCGATCCTATGTTGGGATCAGAAGAATATTTCTTCAATCTTTGTACTATCTTTCTACTATCTTTGTAGTTTTTAACAATGGCAGTCACAACCTTTCTGTAGGTCATAAGCAAGACTTGGTAAAAGAACAGTTCTAGACCAGCAAAAGAGTTGGTTCCGCTCTGGAACCAGTTTTCCTGGCTGTCGAAACACAAAGAACTGTTTCAAAATAAGCACAGGAACCAAAATTTTACAGTTCTATGTTCGAAAAAGGGTAAATTAGCCTTGGCCACCCATGACCATGTCGCTGGTTCACCACTTTTCCGTCATTTGCCCACTTTTGATAGGTACTGACTACTACATGTCTGGAACACCCCACAAGAGCTGAAGTTTTGGATATGCTCTGAACCAGTCGTCTAGGTATCATAATTTGGCTCTTGTTGAAGTCACTCAAATTCTTACATTTGCCAATTTTTCCTGCTTCTAACACATCAACTTTGTCAATTCCCAAGGGAAGACCCAAGTAAATACAGGCATGTTAGAGTTCAATATTTTTTTACAAAAGTTATAGTACAATATTTTACTTTCCAAATAAACTGTATATTTCCATATAAATGTATGAGTAACCATGAGAAAGACACATCGATATGACAACAAAAACAAAAGATTGGAGTGCTCTCTGCCTTTCCAGTTCAGACAGGAAATTCCATGTGACTTTAATATAGAAATAACATGACCAAAGATGTACAATATTACATGCTTGTCACACGGCTCAAGTCTTGGCATTTGGTTCTGTACCTTAGGAGAATCTCACCAATATACTGGTAGTAGCATAGCGTATATTTATTAATTCTATTCACAACATGTACTGTATATTGTTTATGACTAACAATAAGTATGGACAAGAACCCAACAGGTGTGGGTGGGGCTGGAGGGAGGGTGCACAGATTAAATAACCACAAGCTTCAGACTGAGTGAGTAAACTTGCCATTATAGGCAGCTTAATTACTAATGAGGAATACAGATTGACGACAGGAGTATGGTGCCATCACTTGATGCTGACTGAATCTACGTTACTCAGGTTCTCTCTGAACTTGCTGTGCTATATATATTCTAGAAGAGCATCTGTTGAACCTTGAAAGCAGATGGACAGCAGAAGACCATATTGGTTGTCAATCATGTCAGCTAAAAACAGGACACTGAGGGTACAATTGCACAGGCTAACCACAATTGGACAATAGAAGATTGGAAAAACATTCCCTGGTCTGATGAGTCTCGATTTCTGCTGCGACTTTCAGATGGTGTGGTCAGAATTTGACATAAAAAACATGAAAGCATGGATCCATCCTTCCTTTTATCAATGGTTCAGGCTGATGGTGGTGGTGTAATGGTATGGGGAATATTTTCTTGGCACACTTTGGGCCCCTTAGTAACAACTGAGCATCATTTCAATACCACAGCCTGAGTTTTGTTACTGAACATGTCCATTCCTTTATGCCCACAGTATTGCTGCATTCCATTTGTACTCTGAGGTCGGAAATTCCAAGCTCCTAGTGGGTATTTCAACACTAGCCCCAAGTTCATCACTAGCCCCAAGTTCAACACTAGCCCCAAGATGGCAGCACCCTGTATACACAGTAGATGAAAGTTGTTGTTACTGTAAAATTTTTAGTAATTGTTTTATTTTTCACGAAAATTATTGTACACACAGTACTGTCCAAATACTGTCTCTGGACATGTTTCTATGGCGTTAGAAGGCGTGAAAATACACAGAAATGTGTTTTTATCAACTGGTTTTCCTAAAAATGGCTAACATGGCTAGTTCTGTAGTTGTTTATATTCCGAAAGGGCAAGAACAACGAAGGCTTTCGTGGGGGCATCCATCTTGTTTTCCCACTTTGGTAAGTGGAAAGCAATGAACTTGTTTTAACTCGGGCGTGACGTCATTCCCAGTTCCAACCTCCCACTTCCGAGCCAAATGGCTACTACAGCAAGCTAATGAGCCATGTCACAAAGCTCATATCATCTCATACTGGATTCTTGAATATAAGAATGAGTTCACTGTACTCAAATGGCACCTGCAGTCACCTGATCTCATTCCAATGAATCATTTGAATGATGGATGTGCATCTGACAAATCTGCTGGAACTGCATGATCATTAATGTCAATATGGACTAAAATCTCTGAGGATTGTGTCCAGCACTTTGTTGAATCTATGCTACAAAGAATTAAGGAAGGTCTGAAGGCTGTTCCTCTGCACTGTCATGCTCACCTTTACCTCTGCTGGTACAATTTGATTGGCTGAAGTTGGATTCAGATTTTAACTTAGTAAATGAAGAGTTAATGCACTGCACACTTATGTTAATAGCATACTTTTTATATTAGGGCTTGGTTTCAAGTCAGTTTGACTCCAAAGTCTCAAGTCCCAAGTGAAGTCCCGATTCATTGGTATTAAAGTCAAAGTCGAATTGCATGTCTATTCTCTTACTTGCATTAGTGGCTTCCTTTACCTAACAGAGATGGCTCATCTGTTTTCCATATAACTCATTATTTAAATAACTCCAGAGCAGCAAATAGTATAACTCTTCAATGTAAAGTAAACATTTTGGTGAGAATTACTGGGGAGCATAAAAAATCTATTAGGTCATCCTAAAGTCCAAATTATTAATTTGCCTGCAATTTTTTTCCCTTGATATAACCTGAGAGAAAAAATGTGCTCCTGTATTTTATTTAAAAAAAACTTTATTAAGGATACTTGTAAAGTAACAGATTCTACATTAATAGAGCAAGGCACTTTTTTTACGTATTGCAGAGCTTATGAACATGACACATTGTCATGGCAAATGTAAACACAAACTTGTATTATGTAAATGGATTTAAAATGAAATTGTTATCACCATGTTTGTTGTACTTATCTATAAATACCACAAGGCAAGTAGGACAAAGGCTTAGATTTAAACAACTTGATCCATCCCTTTAATGTTGACAATGTGCTTGATTGTGAATTGTTTGTAGTATGTATATTTAATTTGAGGTATTTTATGCATGTATTACCATTTATTGATTATATTTTGCATATTAGCTTTCTTTTATCAATAATCACATTTCTAAAAGCATTGTTTGTCTAAAATGACTGTAAAAAAGGTATAGGTACTTGTTGTGATTGAGTATGCTTTGGAACAGTGTGTTTCTGGAGAATAAAGTGAGGGAGTATAGGAGTATGAGCCTGTGAGGCTACAGGACCAGATGTTTCCTCAGGGGGTGTATGGCACGCTCAGCGGTGTTTGGAAAAGAATGCACACTGTGCTCACTGTAATTGGCGCATGTGTTAAAGACAGTCCCTGCTGAGGTCCTTCGCACAGCTTGTTTTTCCAGCGTCCCCACCTCATCCCAGAGGGCCTGGAATCCAGGCCGCCTCAATAGACTACAGACGATAGGAAACTTGTCTGTTGTTGTCACCGAGGGAAGCTCAAAAAGACGGAGCATGATCCATCTGCTAGATTTGAAGTTTGAAGAATTGCGTTTGAACCACCTTCACTCTCTATTCGTCTTTACTGTAATGTTAATTAACATCTGGGGGTTGGCATTAACCATCACCAATATGTTTAGACACATTTCTGATATATATGAATAATAGTTAGCACTAAATTCTACAGCAATAAACAAATGAGTACTATACTTGCAGAACAGGGCCAACGAAGTCATTGTGTCTTCCCTGCGGAGAAAACCTTTGAAAAATGGAATTGAAACAAAAAAGGTTATTCTATGAGGACTGAAAAATAACCACTCCAGAACACATTTTTAAAGACTGTACATACATTTGAATGGATTGTAAATCTTTTGTTTTAATAGACATTGGAAGGTTAGAGATTATCCTCATGCCAAATTTATCAGAACAAAGGTAGTGTACGGCTCAATTATATGTACTTCAAGAATACATTAGGTGATGATGGCAATAGTGTTCTCATAAAATCTGGATGAGAACTATGGTTCATCATTCAAGATCTTAATATTTTTATTTCTACCAGTTTTTGGTCTGACACTTCAGACCACATGACTCAATATGTTTTCCTTCAAGAAATTCAGCTTGAAAAGTTCTTGGCAAATGAGAACCAAATCAATTAATCTGTTTTGAGTTTCGAACTTCAAAGAGAGAATATATTTGTCTCTTGGGAAGATGGGGCAAGAAAGATGAGAAGTGGAAGTTGATCTTTTATTTTTGGCATTCTTTTTTTCAGCCCTTTCCATTCCTTCGATATCTCAAGTGAGTTGGTCTTAATATGAAGGCTAGGAGATGCTACACAGGAAATCTCTTGACATACCACTTTCCAGTACTAGTCTGCTACATTACTGCTACATTACCTTAATTGAATTTTCCACTAGGTAACACTGTTTGACAACTTAGATTAGAAATATCACTTGGCCTAATGTTGCGAGAAGAATAAAATCAATAAACAAACTACTAAAATGTAAACAAATGCATTGAAATACAAGAAGGTAAAAAGTAGGTTTCTACAGTTGTTGGCAAACAAGACAACATTTAATTTTGGTTAGTTGGAGATGGAGGCAATAAAGCAATACAGCATATGGGTGATCCAGGTTGGAGTCATTGAAATCTGTGCTGTTTTTGATGGACCGGCATCTGCTGAACATAACACAAAACCGAAATACCAAGTTACATACTGTAGAACCTCAATTCCACTCACGAAGAATGGTTCAACTCCATTTACATTGCATCCCTGGATGTATTAACTTCTATATTCCTCCCATTTCCATGACTGGTAGTTCAATGGATACAACAAAATAAATAAATACAGAGAGCACCTATTAAGAAATCTTCCTGGGAACCCAGTACATTTTTGTGAAAATCAATACTTATGGGACTGGGATCTAATGTCGACCAGATCTGATCTGACATGAATCTAAATTGTGGGATATGTTTCAAACCAACAACTATCTGAAAGCGTGCCAAATTACTTTGTCTAGGCTGTCATTGAATGTTAAGTTTTAAATGCATTTTTTATATTAGCCTTGCCTGTCAAATCGTGGTTTACAGTCTAAAGCTTAATATATCCACAATGACAACTCTAATTAAACAATCAACAAGGTGGAAAAGCACTATGCATATCTCTCTAGAATCAACTCTCTCTTCCACTAATAAGTGTGAATAAATGATTGTTATGTAGCTGATTGCTTGAGTAACCTATCTGGCCTGTGCACAAATATAGGACAATAAAAATGCATTTTGTATTGTATGAAGTTTCTGAATAAATGTATTTGTTACCTCAGAGACAATGTATCTTTTACTTTTTCGTTTTTTTTCCACAATTTCTTTCCTTCCAATTCCTTGTAATTCTGCCTTGTCTGCAGCTCTGCAGCTCCTCTGACAGATCTGTTGGATGGCGAGTGGCGTGCACATGGTTCAGCCGGCAATTCTTTTCACACTGTGAATCCAACACGGAAGCCTTTAGTCGGATCATGCATGGGATGATTAGGTTCACTTAATATACTTCTGCGATTGAACCCAAAGGTGCCCGATCTGGACACAAGGAGTAGCTGGAGAGCGACGTGCCAGGATAATCTGACTTATCTAACCCAAATCCTGGGCAGCACTGTGCCAAATGGTGCTGCCTTGTGCAGGAGGCCCAGGCAGGCAAAGTCAGAAAACCCATAGTCAGGCTCGAACCTGGGATTATCTTGAAGTAGACTGTCGTGCAATGCAGCAACTTAGCCCACTGCGCACAATGTGTTTTTTTATTACTGTATCTATTTTGAATGATAATATTTGAAAATGTTTTTGAAAGATTTTAGCAGTCCTTTTATGGTATGTACTGTAAGCTGAAATCCTGCATGTATTAAAAAGCTTCTGATCGCTGCGTTCCAGTGGTAACATAATTAAATAGCCTGTCTCCACACGGAATTAGCTGTCCTGAGCTCATTGCCCTCAAAAACATCTCAAGGAAACAAACTTGCAAAAGGCTTGTGCTAGTTGCCTATGACAAGTGCTCAAATGAGACAGAAGAAGACAGATTTGAGATATGAATTCTGAAAACAAGCTGTCCTGAAACAAATGCAATGAGTATTAAATGTGATTTTGTATAGAATATTCATTATACTGTATACCTTATATACAGTATATATATATACTATTCGTATATACACTCACCTAAAGGATTACTAGGAACAACATACTAATACTGTGTTTGACCCCATTTCGCCTTCAGTACTGCCTTAATTCTACGTGGCATTGATTCAACAAAGTGCTGAAAGCATTCTTTGGAAAAGTTGACCTATATTGATAGGATAGCATCTTGCAGGTGATGGAGGTTTGTGGGATGCACATCCAGGGCACGAAGCTCCCGTTCCACCACATCCCAAAGATGCTCTATTGAGTTGAGATCTGGTGACTGTGGGGGCCATTTTAGTACAGCGAACTCATTGTCATGTACAAGAAACCAATTTGAAATGATTCAAGCTTTCTGACATGGTACATTATCCTGCTGGAAGTAGCCATCAAAGGATCGGTAGATGGTGGCCATAAAGGGATGGACATGGTCAGAAACTATGCTCAGGTAGACCGTGGCATTTAAACGATGCCCAATTGGCACTTAGGGGCCTAAAGTGTGCCAAGAAAACATCTCCCAAACCATTACACCACCACCAGCCTGCACAGTGGTAACAAGGCATGATGGATCCATGTTCTCATTCTGTTTACGCCAAATTCTGACTCTACCATCTGAATGTCTCAACAGAAATCGAGACTCATCAGACCAGGCAACATTTTTCCAGTCTTCAAGTATCCAATTTTGGTGAGCTCTTGCAAATTGTAGCCTCTTTTTCCTATTTGTAGTGGAAGATGAGTGGAACCCGGTGGGGTCTTCTGCTGTTGTAGCCCATCCGCCTCAAGGTTGTGCGTGTTGTGGCTTCACAAATGCTTTGCTGCATACCTCGGTTGTAACAAGTGGTTATTTCAGTCAAAGTTGCCCATCTATCAGCTTGAAGCAGTCGGCCCGTTCTCCTCTGACCTCTAGCATCAACAAGGCATTTTTGCCTACAGGACTGCCACATACAGGATGTTTTTCCCTTTTCACACCATTCTTTGTAAACCCTAGAAATGGTTGTGCGTGAAAATCCCAGTAACTGAGCAGATTGTGAAATACTCAGGCCGGCGCGTCTTGCTCCAACAACCATGCCATGCCGAAAATAGCTTAAATCAACTTTCTTTCCCATTCTGACATTCAGTTTGGAGTTCAGGAGATTGTCTTGACCAAGACCACACCCCTAAATGCATTGAAGCAACTGCCATGTGATTGGTTGAGTAGATAATTGCATCAAGGAGAAATTGAACGGGTGTTCCTAATAATCCTTTAGGTTAGTGTATGTGTGTACTGTATACACAATACGGCATACTGTAGATATTCATTTTAGTTTATGGGATGTCTATAAATACCCAGACTCTATGGCTCTATGTTCTTATTATTGTATTAGTGAGAAATGGGTGGACAAACTTCATATCAAAATCTACATAATCTATGCATCCAATTGCTGAAATTAATAATGTACATGAAAAATTACACAGATTTTCATGTTCCTCATGATTCTCATTCCAGAGATGGCAGTTTGTTTGAGATGTTCTTCTGGTAATGAAACTCCCTCAGTGGTTGTCAGAGTACAGGCAGCATGGACCCTGTAAATAGGATGACAATTCTTGAAAACCTAATAAGAATTCATTTGAGGCATTTTCTTTAATTGAACATGTAAAATAAATTACAGCAATATGCCAGCAGCATAGCAGAAGAGAAATATATACAAAATGATACATTAGCTAATGTCAGTTCTCCTTGACTATGATCAAATACCATCCAAGGTCTCCTGTTGTTAATAATAAATTGCTTAAATATTCAAAATTTGGTTTGAATGAAATCATCTTGTGCTTCGAGCTAATACACTGATGCCTTCTGCAGTATTAAGAAAATATTTCAAGATCTAACACTGAGGCCTTCTCATAACTGTGATTACGTTCTCATAACCGTGATTACGTTCTCATAAACGTGATTGCTCAGAACAGTCAGGACCTTGGAAGGACACTTGATTTATTTTAATACTGTATCCCTTGAATGTTTCACGAAAATATTAAAGGCCTCAAAGCATTCCAGCAGTCAACTGGACCCTATTCCAAATAAACTACTAAAGCACTACCTGCATACGGTAAAAATAATAAATTGCTCCCTAGCTTCTGGGTGTGCTTGCTAAAAATGTCTACTGAAGCCACCTTAAAGTGTAATCTTGATCTAGAAAGGTTAAATTACTATTGGCCTATTTAGTTTCTCTCAAAAATATTTGAAAAGGTGGTCTCCCAGCAACTCAATTCCTTCCTAAAGACTAATAATATTATGAAAAGCTCCAGTCTGGTTTAGACCCTATCATAGTACTGAGACTGCACTTGTGAAGGTGATAAACGAACTCCAACTATCATCTGACCAAGGCTGTGCTTCTTTTCTTGTGCTTCTTGACCTTAGTGCTGCCTTAGATACCATTGACCACAACATTATTGTAGACAGATTGGAAACCTATATCAGGCTACATGGACATGTTTTGGCATGGTTCAGATCCTATATATCAGAAAGATATCTGTTTGGACCTGTGGATGGTCTGTCCTCCAAAAAATCAAGGGTATGTTCCACAAGGTTCTGTTTTGGGACTGCTACTGTCCACTCCCTGTATAGTATATTGCCTCTTGGTGATGTTATCCGGAAACACAATGTCCATTTTCACTGCTATCCTGATGAAATAAGGAAATTTTCAATGAAAATGGTTATTCCAAGATTGCATACCTTGGAAGCCTATGTTTTTAACATAAAAAAGTGGATGACATATTTACTTCTAAACTCTGGATAATTGCAATGCTCTCTTTTCTGGCTACCCATAAAAGACCCTCAAACTTCAGTTAGTGCTTAATACGGCCTCCAGAAATCTGACTAGAACCGCAAAATCTGAACATATTACCTCAGTTCTAAGGCTAGGGCTGATTTCAAAGTTTTTATGTTAAACATACAAAGCATTCATGGACTTTCTCCTACTTACAGTGGTTTGATACACTGCCAATTTAGCAGGTTTTCCTACTTACAAAGCATGTAGAGGTCTGCACTTTTTATCATAGGTACACTTGAACTGTGAAAGACGGAATCCAAAACAAAAATGCAGAAAATCACATTGTATGATTTTTAAATAATGAATTTGCATTTTATTGCATGACTATTTAATACATCAGATAATACATCATGCATAAGTATTTGATACATCAGAAAAGCAAACTCAATATTTGGTACAGGAACCTTTGTTTGCAATTACAGAGATCATACATTTCCTGTAGGTCTTGACCAGGTTTGCACACACTGCAGCAGGGATTTTGGCCCACTCCTCTATACAGACCTTCTCCAGATCCTTCAGGTTTCGGGGCTGTCACTGGGCAATACAGACTTTCAGCTCCCTCCAAAGATTTTCTATTTGGTTCAGGTCTGGAGACTGGCTAGGCCACTCCTGTAATGTCCAGACATGATAACGATCCCAAACAGACCTCCAAGATGACCACTGCCTTGCTGAAGAAGCTGAGGGTAAAAGTGATGGACAGGCCCAGCATGTCTCCAGACCTACACCCTTTTGAGCATCTGTGGTGCATCCTCAAACAGAAGGTGGAGGAGCACAAGGTCTCTAACATCCACCAGCTCTGCGATGCTGTCATGGAGGAGTGGAAGAGGAATACAGTGGCAACCTTTGAAGCTCTGGGGAACTCCATGCCCAAGAGGATTAATGCATTGCTTGAAAATAATGGTGGCCACACAAGATATTGACACTGGGCCCAATTTGGACAATTTCACATAGGGGTGTACTTGCTTTTGTTGCTAGTGGTTTAGACCTTAATGGCTGTGTGTTGAGTTATTTTGAGGGGACAGCAAATGTACACTGTTATACAAGCTGCACACTCACTACTTTACATTGTAGAAAAGTGTAATTTCTTCAGTGTTGTCACATGAAAAGTTATAATCAAATATTTACAAAATTGTGATGGGTGTACACAGTTTTGTGAGATACTGTATATAGTATATAAGTGTAATGTTTGAAGTCATAATCTTATCACAGGTATTTAATGACAGCCGTAATGCCAGACTGAGTTTACAAAAGAGTGTATCCGTGAAATCCCATACGTGCACTGCTTCAATCTCCAACTTCATTAAGTTATTATTGATGCCATGTCAGTCGAGAAGGCAGTTGAGGAAGTTTTCCATATCTGCAATCTGCTCTACAAATTCATTAGAAATCCTACAATAACAATTCACTACAAAGGCCAAACTTTAAAATGCCTGTTGGACCAGCGGTGGACAGGTCATTTGGCAACAGTGTCGATCATCATTGACAATCTTTATGATGTTTTAACAGTACTCACTTACATTGAGTGTTCAAGAGCCTTTGGAGACAGAAGTAAATATCAAAGTTGTGGGTGTCCTTTGCACAATTACGCAGCTGCTTCAAGTTCATAGCTCACCTAATCCAGAAGGTTTTATATCTGAGAAAGCGTTTTGTAAACCAAAATCTACAGGACTATGTTAGTGGAAGAAACTATTGGACAAAACCAAACAAATGAAAAATCTAAACTGGAGAGGTTGTTTTATAGTGTTTATAGTGTATTGTATGAAGTTGGCTAATAACGTCTGTTACAATTTGGCCCACCGCGGATGTAAATGTAACATGGCTAACATATCCTCAGTAGCCCAAATACTATTGGGCAATATTGTTAATGGTAGGTAGGGTATGTAAATTGCAGTAAACTGTTCTAGCAATAGTTGTTTGTTCTATAGAAAATGTGATTTATGAAAGTAGTCAAAATGTTTGATATCATAATTAGGCCCCCCACGAAAATGTAATGCCGTCCACTGATTTGCTTCTGCCGCCAGCTCTGGAATACTCTCCCAGAGCAGAATTTCTATGAATTTATTTAATTAAATGCCCTCTTTGTTCTATTGGTTTTAAAAAATGTTTATGTCCAACATTTAATGGAGTTATACTGTCATGGTTGTGATAGATGCTAGTTATATCCAACAGATGTTCTGTCCAAACTGTAAGGCACATTTTTAGGGAATTATGTTTAGAAAGTTTTGCAAATATAGGCCCTACCTGTGTTAGCCCTCAAAACACCACTGAGCATACTTGTGGTCAGAAAATTTGTTTGCTGGTCAGCAAAACTGTTTTTTATTTTCTAAAGAGTCTTTTGACCTCCTCGTCTCTAGTGAAAAAGGCTGGGACAAAGGGGGACAGACAAGAAGGGATCTACTGAAAGATAAATGAAGGAGGCTAGGGGGTTCCTTAGATTAGAAGGTAGGGGTCCTCAAGGAGAAACTTCATTGCTGGACGATTGCCTGTAAATCAATGCAAGGTCCACTGCAGTAAGGGAAGCTTCTGGTTTGTAGTTCATCATCTGTCTGATTCCTTTACAGACCAAACAGCATTTTTAGTCTGACATTATTCTTGGCTGATTTAATTTTTGTTTGCGTAATTTTCCTGGCCTCCCTACAGGTATACAGGGATCTATACTTACTCTGGAGCTCCTCCTCTTTGTCACAATAAAATCCCCTAAAGTCATTTTGGTAAGTTCAGCCTTTGTTGGCTAAATGTGGAATAGCAGAAGAAATGAAAACATAAAAACACTTTAACACCAATATCTAGTAGCTAAAACCTTTCTAGTAATATTAACGTTACCACATTGATTTTGAATATAATATGATAGCTAGCACGCAAATACTTATCAAAAGTGAAGTGTTGCTAGCTAACGTAAACATCGCTAACTATCATTAGTGTTTATAGTTATTTTTAATCTGGGAGCTATTTTATTTGATAAAATGAAGATGGTGACATTGCATTACACACTGAGTAGTCAAAGGAAAACTAAACTGAACAAAAATATAAACACAACACTTGTTTTTGCTCCCATTTATCATAAGCTGAACTCAAAGATCTAAGACTTTTTCTATGTACACAAAATGCCTATTTCTTTCAAATATTGTTCACAAATATGTCTAAATCTGTGTTAGTGAGCACTTCTCCTTTGCAGAGATAATCCACCAACCTCACAGGTTTGGGCATATCAAGATGCTGATTAGACAGCATGATTATTGCACAGGTGTGCCTTAGGCTGGCCACAATTAATGGACACTCTAAAATGTGCAGTTTCATCACACAGCACAATACCACAGATGTCGCAAGTTTTGACAGTAATTTAAAGCCACAGCAGGTGGATTCAGCACCACGGCCAGTTCCGCAGCCTAAGGAATCACAAACAATTCAGTGAAATGGTCAATTGAAAATTATTACACCAATAAATTACACCATGGTTGATGGCAAAGAAATAAAGATAAATTAAACCGTATGTGGTTGATGTTGATTTGTAACACAACTGTTGGAGATGTAGATTATTGTTGGAGGATGCAAACACAGTGTAGTAATATATCTTGGTATTGTTATCCTTGAATATCTGCCAGTCTATCACAAGGCATTGCTTTAGCTCCCAAATTGCCTCTCAAACTATTTCTGCACTGTTGGATAGGCTTTAAAGCGTCACATGATCTCTGTTTCCCGGGGAGGCTTGAATGGTAGTAAGGCCTGCCCCTAGTAGTATAATGTAAATGTGCTTCAAATATTTTTATGAAAGGGGAACAATGTTATGTTCCTGAATTACTTGAAATATTTATTTTTATGTCTCTTTCATCAGGCAGCTCTTTCACTCATGGAGATCATAGTCCAGCTAGTGTGAGTGCTATGGTATACGGCTGTGTGTTTTTACCAATGCACTAGAACATTCTTTTCACGTAAAATAAATATTTGCTTTCACCCAGAAAACACAAGTTACGGCAAGCCCAATTGCTTTTGGTATACAACATATACATTTTAATGATAAAATATCAGTTTTGTGGGTTCAAGCTTACATTTCTGACATTGCAGCCAACTATGAGGAAAACCAACTCCATGCTTCCTGATCATAGTGCTGCTGCTGGGCACATTCAAATGATCAAACAGTTCTTCTAACTTAACACTTAGTTTCTCAACACAACATATCATCACCTGATATACTGTATTCTAAAATCATTGGAGGTTATTGGCGCAATGGTGTGTTAAGAATCTGTCTGAAGCAGTCCTTGAATTGGGCAAGTAGTCACCAGTATGCAGTGCCAGGAATTATTTGTTTTATGGTGTTGAAAACAGGGAATGTTTTTTGAATACCAGCACTTCTCATAACCTTCTGCATCTTCTAGATTACCATCATTTAGTGCACCCTGGGTAATGAAGATTAGCTCTTGATTCTAATGGACATGAATCCGTAGATATAGCATGAACCATCAAATCACCTTTTTCTGGGAGCCCCTATATTCTGTTACCCAGTGAGGCAAATCGTCTCCCTCAAAAATATATTTTATTATTTTATGTAATAGACTTCCACTTAATAATAAAATGGCAGAAACAAAAAGAGATTTTAAATATAAAGTTAAGGTTTCTTGTGGAATTGGCGTGGTCCCGCCTCCCTGAGCTGTCGTCCCTCTCCCTCGTGTGTTTTTCCCCTCTCCTGGGTGCCTTGTGTGTGTGTTGTTTGTCTTTGTCTGTTCCATGTTTCATACTCTCCAGCTTTTCATCTTTCCCGCACTCCACGAAGGCACCCCGGCACCAGTATCCCAGATCACTAGCAATCAGCACCAGATCTCCTCCACCTGCACCTCCGACGCACCTGGGGCTGATTGCCTCCCTCCCTATTTTAGGGAGTTTTGGGCAGTCAGTTCCTGACCAATTATTAAGTCACCTACTGAATTATCATAGTCAATGCTTATTATCTTGCTTATTGTATAGTTACCACTCCAAGTTATTCCTGTGTTTTACCTTGACCTGTGACTCATCGTGATATTTCTCTCTGTCGCCAGCCTCACCACCTTGGTCCTTTGGGATTCCAGGAACATCTGTCTGTCAGCCTCGTTTGTAACTCTACCTGAGGATTCCGAACCTAGTTCTCCAGTACCGACCAGCCTATCCGTCAGCGGCTGCCTAAGATAATTCCTGACATTTTTTTCTGTGTTCCACCTGCCACTCATCTTATCCTGCCAGTATTGCACAGTAAATCACTATACACTATTGCCTTCTCCATCTGCTTTTGGGTCCATCCTGTGCATATCATGACAGGAATAAAATAGATAATTTGGGGAAAATAAACTCTAGATTGGGGACCGGGTAATTTATTGCTGTGTTGCTCATGGTGTTTTATCTGGTACTTTTGATGTGTAGTGTATGTATGTGTTTGCATGTGTTGTATGTCCTGTTCTCTTCCATTAGGGACCATGCTGGAAAAAGGTGTTATTCACTTGTACATGTTATCCCTTGGATGATTTTTCTCGTTCCATATCCATAAATTAACCAAACCAAAATCCCTGCAAAATCTTAATACTTGTAACATACCAGTTGTGTAGATTTAAACGTAGTATCAATTCGCTTACTACATTGCTAAACATTTACTCACATTTTAAGCACAGCTCAACTGTGTGTACTGTGGTAGGGATCTACGCATAAACTTGAAACGCACACTGCACATTGAAACGACTTCATGACAACGGTTATTTCACTGTTAAAAATAAAGAACCAGCTGACATGAGCGCTAGCAGATTCGGGAGAAGACAAGATTACTGCTTTACTAAACACAGAGTTGGTCAGCTCTATCCCATTTATCAGCCACACACAGGTAGCCTCTACTCTTTACCTATCAGTTAACATTCTTTTTGCCAAAGCCAAAGAAAGCCACTTGTTAGGTACAGGCTAAATTTCATGAAATGGCCTATTATAAATAGTAATGTTATTGACAATTACAGTAATATATTAGATTTGTGTTATCTGACTATGATGTAAGATTATAGCTATTGTGAAGCAAGCTTGCTAGCTAGCCATTTGACAACTGCAGCATATGTATTATGCATAATGCTAAATAGATTATCAGGCAATGTATTGACAGAAATTGGGAATGATATGACATCAGGATAGTACTCATTGCTGGCTTATGTTTAAGATAGAGTAGGACATTGACTGCATTAGTAGTGCATTAGTGGGGACCGAGCCATATGACCTTATGCTGAAGCAGTCTCTCTAGCTTGAACCTACTCTCCACAAATGAGAAAGCAGCCTAGTGAGAGAGACAGTCAAATATTTATTTCAAGCAATTTAGGAACATAGACAAATTATAGAATTTCATCATTGCTCCCCTTTAAGGCTTGTATGGTACAAATATATCAATATGTAGAGTGTAAAATGCGAGTAATTTGATCCCAGCTTGGTGATCTGCAAAGCACAAATATTGAGTGTGATGTAAACTTCAGCAAAAATGACTGAACAGAATTTTTTGATTAAATAGCCAGGTTTTTCGTTAAAGGTGTGGAGAGCCAGATTTGGTCAGTATTGTGACAATTCTATGCTATGCTTTTTTTTGCTTAGCAATAGTGTTGATAAAATTAACTGCTTCAAATGAAGACTTGGGCCTGGGTAACAGACTTAAGCCCTTGTTCGCATACTGTAGTTGTTTCAATTAAGTGATTGATTTACAACTGGCTAACACTGATATTATTGCAGTTAATTACAGTACTTGTTACACCGTAATTGTATAATGTAATTAGTTAAATTGTAATAAGGCCCAATTAAAATGAAGTTTTACTGAGAAGGGGTGATATTTTTTGGCGGAAATGAAATTTGATTGAATCAAAGTGATGAGCTCTCAAAAAGAACAGTAAAACAAACTCATCATACTTAACAGCCGACAGCTGGTGGGAAGTAACCAATGGTTATGTAATTAATTCTGCATTTAATTGTACAATTAAGATGATAGGATTCTCTATAGTTTATACTGAAATCCGTTTACAGTGTGCTAGCAATTGTAGATATTTTGTTTTGCAATGTTTTAAGTAGGTCCTCAAAATGATTTCTCCCCTATGCATCTGCCGGTCCTCTTATATCACAGGAATCTGTAACGTATCTACAAGTAGGAAGTGACAGTTTTCTTTTCTAGTGTCTTGAGAGGTTAACATTTTGCATCACAGAGGAGTTGACGGGGATGAGACTAGAATTATTACCCACATACACAATGATTGCAATAATATATTCATAAATAAATGCAGCAGCATAATTCAGTGTGATATGATTAGTTTCACAAGCTTGTATTGTTATTTTAATGACAGAATCCAGAACAGGGATTTAAACATTAGATGCTGAGGCAAAATGCAATACCTCATACATAAGCAAAATGCCACAGAAAACCAAATGGCCAAGATAAAATAATAATGCCACCATCTCCCATGCATCATGCTAATTCACTAATGAGATGAGTTCCAAAATGATACCAGTATGGCTGCCCCAAATATTTTCAGTTTCCCTTCTTTTAATTTCATGCTAACCCCCAGAAAGCTGAGGGACAGTATGGCAGTTTGTCATAACCTCTTTTTGCACCAGCTGGCGTAGTTGGATGGTTAGCTGTCATGCCCCAAAACATTCATGAAATGCCTCATGAAATGTTACTAGAAATTGGTAATGCCAAAGGAATAAAATAGCCAGTAAGCAGCGAAAGGGTAGAATCTGGTTGCCATGGCAACATGGCAGACGCCCCTGACCGAAAAGCTAAATGTTGTGTGTTCCAGTGGGCCTCCCGAATGTCAAAGTAAGGTTGGACCTAGAAGAGCCCAGGAGCACAGGCAATATTGTGGATTGTGAGGTGTGTTAATGAGCCAGTATGCAGCATCTGTCTTTTTGGGATGGCTAGTATATGTGCCTTTTTGGTGTGGATTGTGTTGAGTTGCAGTGCCTAGTCTAGCATAGCAGGGATGAGGAATAAAGTTTCCTCCATTTCATACTGCATCAATCCAGGTCAAGCCGGCCTGCTATCACTGAATACCGATTATATAGAACTGCCCTTCATATGCAGATGAGTGTTTTAATTGTTGCAGCTCCTAATTCTTAATGTATGAGAGGAAAGAGGAGAGTCATCCAGGGATGTGTATCCAAATGAAATATTCAAAGCTCCTAATGAAATATTCTGTCAGTTTGGTGTTTGCATGGGCCACTCTCTCTGCTTTAAAAAACAGAGCAGAGTTTTTTTAATGAGCTGCTAGCCTGTCGCTATCTGGCCCTGCACTGTTTCAGCCTCAGCTTTTCACTCCCTGTTTGGTTGGTTTGTTTATTTTGCCCCATGTTTTGTTCTCTGCTGCAGTTGTGCCGTCTTTCACAGCAGTGCAATGACAGACAGCACTTCATTAATGGCTTGCTGAAATCGTTTTATGTACATATGCTCCATTTCCGTTTGCATAATGTAAAAGTGTGACTGGTTTGGGATTTAGGGCTTAATTAAATTAAATTCACATTGCAGTATTTAGGCAGCCTTATTTCTAGTGGTCATATAACGTACTGTTTAAATCCCCTACAGCTACTATAAGGGCACCACCACAAAAAAGCTACATTATGCTATTCTTTTCTCAATTAGAAGTGTTTAGGTGTAAAAATGTATATAAAGACACTGTTCAAACATCACTATGAAATAATAGCACAGCCCTAGTCTTACTCATGTTTAATTGCATAGGAACATTTTGATCCATTTAGATAGTGTTATATGTTCCAACTAACAGTAAAGGCCTAATGGTCACTTTGCAGTGATTCTTTTTCTATTTTGAAACTTTAAAGTAAAAATGTGCCCATTAAATTCTAATTCAAGTGACAACACAGTACATGCAAGTACAAGACAAATATGATTTTGTTGTGTAACAGCAAGCTTCATATCTAAACATAGATTATGCCCTACTAAGTTGATCGACTAAAGCTCTGAAGCTAATCTCCTTTACAAATCTAGCTTTCATTTTCCATCATCATATTAAAGACATGAGAAATGAACATACCTACAGTACATGAAAGTCATGGGCAAGGTGAGAATGGTCTATTGATTGTTATGGTCTCTATTTTCAATTAACATTGATATTGAAATTGATACCCTATCAAATTCAATAAAGGTTGGGCTAGATTACTCCTACCATTGACTGTTATTAATGGGCTTATTTAGATTTCTTAATTAGAACAGCATTAAATATGTTAATTTTGCGGCGAAGAAAGGAGTGTGAAATTATTTCACAATGTACTGATTTTCCACACAAAACAACACTTGAAGGTGATAATTATGTTTATTTTAAACTTTATAACTTTGCACACCTTCCAACAACAATGTTGAAAACCAAATAGCAATTTAAAACTTAAGAAATTAAATTTATAAATGTATTTCTTCCTACAGTATCTGACCTGAATGAATGCTCTGCTGACATTATTTCCCTATCATTCATTGAGAAATGGAAATGTCCAAAAGCATGTCCTGGTCAAATAAAAGCATGTTCCTCTTAACACATGCAGAGCTATTTGCACAAATGCGGAAAATAACCAAAACATCTACATATGTACAAATTATAAGTTTCCTTGTGTCGAACAAATTCATAGGGCAGTAATTGACATTGATTTGATGCTAGCTGGGAGCCAACTAAGCGTGTGATGAGAATTCAGATAAGCAATAGATTTGATTGAATCCCAGAGTAAATCTAGAGGCAGATAAAGACATAGAATGAATTTGTAGTGGTTATCATGTTGATTACTAAACGCTTCCTACCTGTTGTTCAGTTACACAGAGTGTGATAATGCTGAGAATGAAACATGAGCAGCCTCTTTGCAATGAAACAAAGTGATATCACTGGTCATCAGAGTCAATGATGTTGAGAAACCTACTATTTATTATAAAATAATTCAATATTTTTTAATTAAAAGAATTTGCATTAAATGTTAATTGATACAATTATGAATCTTTTTACATTATAGTATATTGGAAAAGCAAAAGGCTAATGGGGTTTGTGTCCTTTCATTATAGACTATATTTTGTGACAAACTTGGCTCAAAGATACACTGTTTGATAAAGACACTGAGGTAATCCTTTGAGTATAATATAAATTTTCCTAGTGGACAAATGAAAACAAAGCATTTTAATTTTATTTATAATGACAACTTTGCTAAACAAACATAATTCTAATCTTCAATATTTAAATTAGCATCAGTAATCAACACATTTCTGCAATTATTTGAATTGCCAATGTAAATGCATGTCAAACAAACTAATCAGAGTGGAATATAACCCAATGCCAAATCACAATTTATCAAATATTTACAATGTCCTGTTACTAAGAAGCTGTGGTGTAAACACATTCTTTTATTAGAAGAGCAGGCAAAATAAATTAAGGCTATGTAGATTAATATCATTAGGAGATGCTATGTTCTTTTCTTGTTCAATATATATTATAAGAAAGATTTCAGCAGTATTTAACAGTACACCCTGTAGAAGTCTGCAGCAGAGTGAAAACAGATACCTTCTCTTTCAGTGAGCAGCTTCAAAAAGCTGTATAAAATGCATATATTGATATATATATATATATAAAATTATGAAGGCAGTTTAGATAAGACAATTACTTCATTATCATATATTTAGCATTTTGAACAGCAATCAAATGGCAAGTTGTGCTTCCACAGTGTTTGTCAACATGCATATGCCTGCCGTTTTTTTTTACATTATTTATGAATTAAAGGGTATGCATTCAAAGCATTGAATACGGTAGGGAACACTTATCCCATATTCATAGTTTATTGGAGTTTAAAAATATCAAGGAATACAATCTTTACAACATGAGCTGGTCGGCAGGAAAGAGAAATTAGTTCCATTGTTATGGCTCGGACACTAGAAATGGTACCTTTAATACAACTATACTTTTTTATCATGTAATATTTGTCACAATGTAGACTTTCCTTATAGTATTAATAGATGACTCATCAAATTAATTTTTTTCTTATACATGCCATTCCATGCTTTTTTAGGAAATGGGCCAATATCAGGTACAAATTGGCCCTCATTTATGAAACGTGCGTACGACCTAAAACAGGCGTACGACGGGCGTACGGTGATTCCTACGAAAAGCAAGGGATTTATCAATTTGAACGTGATCGTAGGCTGCGATAAAATCTCACGTCTGGTCTGACTTCGTGTACGCAAATTCTATAGTGTGACTAGCGGTGTTCATGGTATAACCATGTGAATTGT
>JACXGM010011681.1:0-19258 GCA_016801145.1 Umbra pygmaea | reverse complement strand
GTTTGGAGAGCAGTGCTGTGAGAGGCTCTCAGAGTATAGGACAAAGACAAAACAAAGAGCAAGCAGGGAAGATAAGGGAAGGGAGAGGGAGAAAAATGCGACCGCCTCCGTCGAGAGCCAAAGAAGATCTGAATTCGTTCTTCTTAGGACTCTTTCTCTATCCTGCAAGTTATGGAATCAAGCAATGAGGCCTCAAGGTTTCCTGGCAATCTCATCCCAGTGAGGTCGATGTCCCAGGCGGTGCACACGCTCAAGCTTCTCTGGCTGCTCGAACAAATTAGGAATAAGCTCCGTAAGAAAGCTAGCCACGAAACTGATTGGGTCTCCAGCCTCCAGTTACTCCGGGACACCGACAAGTCGTATGTTACTATGTCTGTAGCGTGATTTCAGATCCTCAGCCCTGACCCACAGTTTACGGCTCTTGGTCTCCAGATGCAAAACCCTAGCCTCCAGGCCAGCTATCGTCTTACCATGGGCGGATGAGTGCGATTCTATGTTGGTAGTGCGTAGAGCCTGTTGTTCGATCGAGGCACGCACTTGGTCGAGGGCCTTCGAAAGAGGAGTGATAGCAGCCTCGATAAAGGACTTCAACTGGCCGAACAGGGCATTTGAAATATCAGCCGACAGCTCCACTTTAAAAGACTCATCATCCTGGCTCTCGTAGTCCGCCACAGTGGGAGAAACGCTTGCCGCCGTCTTCTTCCTTGATCTTGACGTATTCTGCGTATTGAGATGCAGGTAATTGCTTTTGAAAGGAATACTTGTAGATTTTTTTCCCTTTGTTGTTTTGTCAGTAAAATATATAGGGATATCAGGGTTAACTTCGTTTTGGAGATTGCATAAATTATTCAGAGCGGAGCTTCCACACGGCCAACCTCGTCACTCACATCTCAAACAAGAAGTCCAGCGGCAGGGCATTTTTACAGGGGCACTAACCCCTGTAGGCCCCTGTGTAGAACCGCCCCTGCCTGGTCATGGAGAGCTATCACCCTGTAGGTTTTCCCTCCAACTGCACATAATCTAGCCTCATTCAACTTATTAACCAGCTAATTATTTCAATCAGGTGTGCTAGATTGGAGTTGGAGTGAAAACCTACAGGCTCTCAGGATCATGATTGGTGACTCCTGGAACAAAGACTGGTTTTATGATGTGTTAAGCATGCACAAAGAATGAGTTATAAGAAAAAAAAATGAATTTAATATAACTACATTAAACATACCCTACTTGCCTATGTGAATTGCTCTATAACAAAAAAAACTGTATGGCCCGTGAAGTGAGACTATGTACAAAACGTTCATTAGAGTGATTTATTCAGAAGTAGTCTCAAATCCTCCATGGCAGGAGGCAGTATAGCCAGCAAAACAAAAACAGGGACCCACGCCACTCTCACATTGAAATCCCTATAGGCTGAAATTGCATAAAAAGTATGCTCTAACAATAAAGTTAAAAAAAGAGTTGTTTGTTTAATATTCTCACTTTAACAGATGAAAATCAACAAGGGAGATGGGAAACATTTCGTTTTTAATTTAGTTGCATAAATATTCTCCACATTAATAGTTGTCCAACAATTGTGCACACAGATATTCTCTAAAGAAATCCAATACCTCACTTTTACTTTCTTTACTATTCAAGTTTGAGGTGTATTTACATTTTGGATTGATCGAGAGCACTGTATATGTTCAATAGCTTAATAGAAATAATCCTTAAGAATACAACTGCCTAATAATTGTGCACACAGTGTAGTGTGCAGAATAATTATACAACTTAATGAAAAACGAAAAGTTTCCAATACGTGTTCATCTTTCCAATGCGCTAGTCTTTAGAAGTAGCAAAAATAATAATCATTTATTAAAGTTTTCCTAACTTTTATTTGACTTTAGTTTCACATAGCAATATCCATAACATGGATTTTTTTTATCTGAATGTAAGTACATTTTGTTGTGGGAAAACCACCGGATTTTGGTTAATTTGGTGATTATAGCATGTTTTTATAAGACAGTCAATATTTATAACTTATAATTATTATAATATTTTATTTTTAATAATATATTATTATTATAAAAAAGTTTGAAAAACTGCTCTGTTCAGTAACTGCTCCACTTGCGTGTGGTTCTACGTTTTACTACAGTAGCTATTTACAACCGAGTTGAAACAGACATTCACATTCGCATCTCAATTCATGTTTCCTTCCATATTTAGGGCAAAAGATTAAACCCATTATTTCAGAAAAGTAGGTTAATGTTTGTATTATTATTATTGATTTTGTAAACAACAAAACTTTGTTATAGCTTATTTTTACCAAACTGTTCTATTGTTGTTCTAATTGCTTTGGTGAAACACACAGTTATTGATCTACAATACATGAAAACCACTTATTTTCCGTAAATCTGCAATAACTTAATAAAAAATTGTAACATATACACATCAAAGTTAATGTTTCTATTATAGCTATTATTAAGATGGTCTACTTGGTAAAAATCCAGGTAATGATTATATTGTTATATTATATTGTTATATAATATCAACAAATATATTGAATATTTACAGAAAATAATGCGTTTTCATTTATTTATGTATTATTATTTAATCAAGAAATGTTTTTTCCACCAAAACAAGGTTGTACAAGTAAAAGACAATTTTGTACGTAGACAGCTTGATGGTGAAGCAGGAGTGAATTAGGCAGATAAGTAAAGTTTAGGAATAATTTTTATCCAAATGAAGAACTACATCGGCAAAGTGACGGTTCTTATAGTGACACCCCGGAAGAGACTTCCGTGCATTTAATTGGCAGTTGTTAGTTGTTCACCGCGAAAGAAGCAGATAGGGTCGCAAATTTTACCAGCTCGTTATATTTTGTAGCCACATTTACATAATGGCATGGTTCGTGTATGTGGTCACAGTAGTTAAATGATCGTAGCTAGTTTAGATGAGAATAATAACTCTTTCCAAGTCACTTCTAAATGTCTTTCACGCTGTCTGACAGTTTGAACAGGAGCTTTGTCATTTCAAGCGCACAAGTTTGAAGGTATAGTTCAGAAACGAAACTGCCTATAGAACAGAGCCAACGATGGCTATTGCACGCGTCGCTACAGACTATGTTTTCAGTGATTTCCTCCTGAAAGAACAGGGTCAGTCAAGATATCTCGCCGTGCGCACCGAACTGGCGGTGGACAAGATGGTGAAGTGCGTTGCGGTGGGACTCCCACTTCTCCTCATCTCTCTAGCCTTCGCCCAGGAAGTATCAGTGGGTGAGTACGGGGTTGAAAAGGTGTGTGTGCTATCTTAAGTGTGTACTAATGTGCGTTTGCCTTTCTTTCCACCCAGGTGTTCAGATCAGCTGTTTTCCTCCAAATAACTTCTCCTGGCGACAGGCAATGTACGTTGACTCCTACTGCTGGGCAGCCCTACACACTCACACAGAACCTTTATGGTTGCACAAGGTAAACCTCCACACCTACACTCACAGGACCAAATGGCCAACAAAGCATTAACACACAAACAGGATGAAATTTATCAGGTTGAGAATGTATATTGAATTCAATGCATATTTGAACAATCTTCATATTGTGAACTATTAATATGTACATTAAAAAGAATTAATCATTACAATAATAAAAATAATACAGTTGGTATGACAGATTTGGTTCTTATGGTTCCTACAGAACTAGAATAGAATAGCCTGTAGGGTTATAAGTGTCTGTGAAAAATGTGTGTGTGGTCTGACAACTTAAATGGAACACTGTCTTGAATGCAAAATGTCAAACTCCTTTTAGGTTTTGGATTACTTACGACATTAGAAATTAAAATTTTTTGAAAGCTTTAACAGGAGTAGACTTTCTATAGGCTCTTTCTCTATATCTACATTGTATTTTTTCCCCAAATTTCATTGTTGTCAACTGGCATTTTCATAATTACATAAATTAGTACATGCAGACAACTATTTTTTTATTTTTTATATCTCCATTATTTAACCAGGTTATTCAATCGAGAACAAGTTGTCACTTGCAGTCGCGACCAGGTCAAGATAAGGTGAAAGTGCAAGGTGACATGAAGTTACACGAAGTACAAACAACTGTATTTGGTTCGATTAAATAAATACAGTATATTCAGTGCAAATATGCTTTAAAATAGAGAGGTAGATTATTTGGAATGTAAAGTGGCAGTACAAGAGAACTAACACTAGGATAGGTAATGCATGAACATGGCTGAAAAACAGTAATGTGCAAATTTTACAAAGACAGCTGTGCAGTTGAATAAAGCTTTGTGTGCTAGGGCATAAAAGGGCAAAGAGAGGGGGTAGAGTCCACATGTGCAGCGGTCTGACAGTAGATTCGAAAGTAATGCTTTGAAAGTAGTGATGCAAGTAGTGGTGGACTTGAGTTTCAGGGATTTTTGTATTTTTTTGTAATTGTTCCAACCATTATCAGTAAGGACTTGTAGATGAGGTAAGGACTAGTAAGGACTTGTAGATGAGGTGGTACCAGTGATTCAGGTGCCATCAAAGGATAACAAATGTGCTTGCATACTTGTTTCCTGGTAATTCACTTGCAGGTCTCAGCGTCTGCTGTAGCCCCAATTGAGGTTACACTTGAACATGTTTGGGACATGTGCAAATTCATTCGAAAAGACATTTGTTTTGTAGATTAAAAAATAAAACTAATCTTCATATTATTTGTATGGTTTAAGAATATGTAAATGCATAGGGATTAGGCTGTCTACTGTCTGTTTTTATTTAATGTTGTTGGATCATTGAAAACAACACTAGTTTATTTATAACAACTCTGTATGACTGAAGAAAATCTAATTGTGTGAAAAATGGTCAACAACATACTGATGTGTGGCTTAGGATGTGAATATCCTATCTGTGTTTGCTTATGTAGCTGTGTAATTGTGCCTAATGATGACAGTCTGAGCAAATTTAATTTTAATTAGTGTCAGTAATATTGACAATGTTAAACGTACAATATGTCGTTTTTGGCCACCAGGGGGCTCTTAATTTAAACAATAGCAAAAGATGTACTTGGATGACGTCGGGAAGTAGCGTGGGATCATGGGTTTTGTTATCGTCGTCAATGACAACCTTCCAATCTAGTGTCTCCGGCAGAAAAAATGTCCACTGACAAAGTAATGTATTGTTAAAAATATAACTTTATTCACGTTATGTTTAGCAGTTCCCTGGAACTTAGAGCACCTAGCGCAGTCAAAGGTTATAAGACGCCATTGACAGAAGACAAAATGAAATGTCCTGTGTCTACGAATTCTATTACAAATTTCTCTGGATTTGAAAGTTGGTGGAAACATTTAGGATAATGTAAGTACACAACTAAGAAATATATATAATATAGGTGTAGTGATGTTTGCTTTTTTAATGCAAACTACATCTTTTGTTATTGTTTTTGAAAACTACACATTGTACCTTTTTAAATGTACTTATATTTAAGGCACCAGGTTTTCCCCCAGAAAATAGGTTAGTTAAGGTGGTTGGGTTCGGTTTGTGTAGGGGGGGTGCAAACTTTCGAAATGCGCAACGGTGAACGTGTTTACTGTTTATTGCTGTGCACTTAACAGAGTGCCATGACATTAAAATACCAGCAGATGGCGCTGGTCGGACATCACACGACACATTTTACTTTTTTGGGACTGCTCAGTTACGGCGGCTATCGGCTCTTGTCTGGGCAGCCGCCTTGACAACAAAGTGCTGCGGCAAACCGTGAGCACTGACTTGAAATGTCCGTATAATCTAAAGCAAGTACATTTAACTATATTTTCAATCTAGATAAGAAGTGTTTTGTCTTTGTAATACTGTATCACTGTGGATTAGTGTTAACATTTTTCTCATCCAGTCCTGTTCTTTTTCCATCTTTTTAAACTTATTTTCTGTTCTCCTTTCAGTTCTTCCCCTATATCCTATTGTTGGTAGCAATAGTTATTTATAGTCCAGGGGTCTTCTGGCGTTTCTCTGCTGCTCCTCTGCTCCAATCAGATCTCAGCTTCATCATAGAAGAGTTAGACCGCTCCTACAACCGTGCTGTCACCCTGGCTAAACGCATGGCCAGTACTGAGGAACATGCAGACGGGTAGGCAAACTCTTGTATATATTACCTACTGAACATAGGAAACAGACTCTAGAACTGTTTATCCTTTGTTATATTTCCATTTATTTAATTTCAACTATTACTATATTAATGATCATTGATGTTTTAAAAAGCTAAGATCCCATGCAGAGTTCAGATTCAGTTAGTTTCTAAACAATTTCTGCTAAGTAGTTTATTTTTATTAAACCCATTTCTGTTTTTATATGGTTTCTCTAATTTTTTCTTTTGAATTAAATTAGATACAGCTATTTCTGTGAATAAGTGCATTAAAAAGGCACATGTATATTTCTGTGTATTCTTTGTGTAGTTACCTAAAGTAAAATAGATACACACATTGAGACAACATTTATGACGCATCTTCTTTATCTGATGTCAGTACAAAAAATCATGGTATATAATTTAAAGACAAACTGTTTATGTATATACAGTGCCTTGCGAAAATATTCGTCCCCCTTGAACATTTCGACCTTTTGCCAGATTTCAGGCTTCAAACATAAAGATATAAAACTGTAATTTTATGTGAAGAAGCAAAAACAAGTGGGACATAATCATGAAGTGGAACGAAATTTATTGGATATTTCAAACTTTTTTAACAAATAAAAAACGGACAAATTGGGCGAGCAAAATTATTCAGCCTCCTTTCAGTGCAGCAAACTCTCTCCAGAAGTTCAGTGAGGATCTCTGAATGATCTAATGTTGGCCTAAATGACTAATACTGATAAATAGAATCCACTTGTGTGTAATCAAGTCTCCGTATAAATGCACCTGCTCTGTGATAGTCTCAGAGGTCCGTTGAAAGCACAGAGAGATACTGTTGTGGAGAAGTTTAAAGCTGGATTTGGATACAGAAAGATTTCCCAAGCTTTAAACATCCCAAGGAGCACTGTGCAAGCGATAATATTGAAATGGAAGGAGTATCAGACCACTGCATATCTACCAAGACCCGGCCGTCCCTCTAAACTTTCAGCTCATACAAGGAGAAGTCTGATCAGAGATGCAGCCAAGAGGCCCATGATCACTCTGGATGAACTGCAGAGATCTACAGCTGAGGTGGGCGAGTCCGTCCATAGGACAACAATCAGTCATACACTGCACAAATCTGGCCTTTATGGAAGAGTGGCAAGAAGAAAGCCATTTCTGAAAGATATCCATAAAAAGTGTAGTTTAAAGTTTGCCACAAGCCACCTGGGAGACACACCAAACAAGTGGAGGAAGGTGCTCTGGTCAGATGAAACCAAAATCGAACTTTTTGGCAACATTGCAAAACGTTATGTTTGGCGTAAAAGCAACACAGCTCATCACCCTGAACACATCATCCCCACTGTCATACATGGTGGTGGCAACATCATGGTTTGGGCTGGCTTTTCTTCAGCAGGGACAGGGAAGATGGCTAAAATTGATGGGAAGATGAATGGAGCCAAATACAGGACCATTCTGGAAGAAAACCTGATGGAGTGTGCAAAAGACCTGAGACTGGGATGGAGATTTGTCTTCCCACAAGACAATGATCCAAAACATAAAGCAAAATTTACAATGGAATCACAAATAAACATATCCAGGTGTTAGAATGGCCAAGTCAAATTCCAGACCTGAATCCAATTGAGAATCTGTGGAAAGAACTGAAAACTGCTGTTCACAAATGCTCTCCATCCAACCTCACTGAGCTCGAGCTGTTTTTCAAGGAGGAATGGGCAAAAACTTCAGCCTCTCAATGTGCAAAACTGATAGAGACATACCCCAAGCGACTTACAGCTGTAATCACAGCAAAAGGTGGCACTACAAAGTATTAACTTGAGGGGGCAGAATAATTTTGCTCGCCCAATTTTTCTGTTTTTTATTTGTTAAAAATGTTTGAAATATTCAATAAATTTCATTACACTTCATGATTGTGTCCCAGTTGTTGTTGATTCTTCACAAAAAAATTAAAGTTTCATATCTTTATGTTTGAAGCCTGAAATGTGGCAAAAGGTCAAAGTTCAAGGGGGCCGAATACTTTCGCAAGGCACTGTATATTTTGACAACAAACATAAGATAAGTCCACATCGGTGGGGTTGAATGAATGCTATTTTCTACTATAAATGAATGTCCTAGGCCTCAAGACACCCCAAGAAAAGTAGAACACAGAGATCAATTAAACGAACTACTGTCTGAAACTTCTTTTTAGGTTAGGTAAAAACAATAAACATGCAATGACACAATTTGTTTATCTGCACTATCTAATCTGCCTTATTAATTACTGTTGTCACATTCTGTTACATAATAGATACTGTTTTCATAATCGAACATGTGTGTTAAAAGAAGGATAATCGCACAATTTTAAAATGCTCGGAAAGAAGTCACCTATACATGTCTAATAGGTAAATAATTCAACTGTGTTAAATAATGAAAATTTTCACTTACACAAAAAGATCAACACCTGGAGAAAATAAGTCTTATGATGTAGCTACAGTTGTAATCAAAATGATTTAACCCCCATTGTAAATCAGGATTATTATCAAAAAAGGACAGACTTTCAGCTGTTTGCAATGAACAACTCAAACAAATGCAATTTAAATGGCTCAACACAACCAAGTGGTTTCCCAAATTGCAAATTCAACCCCTTCATGGTAAGCATCTTTAGTACTTAGTAGAGTTGTTGCAAGGAAACCTTCTGCGTGTAGTATGCAACTTTCTTCGCTCACTGAAACATCAGTGACTGTTGCCACCAAGTCTTGCTGCAGTTTTTTGTGCGATGATCTCTTAGCTTTTTGGACCATTCCTCTGACTTAGCCATGTTTCTCATATGCAGCCATGTTTCTCACATGCAGTCCAACGTGACACTCAACATCCCACTAGCCAGATCAGTTATTTAGGCTACATTTTACACGTTGCCGGCTATTTTCATAAACAGACATTTCACTCTCTCCATTTTCAAAAATAACATTGTGCACACCTGTCCGTTTTCAGAAAAGTGTTTGTTTACACGAACCCGTGTATATGCCTTCAAAAGCATGCCAAACGTGTAGGTGGCAGCGTGTAACGAAAGGCTGAAGCCCACATTAGCCAATCAAATTCCTGAAAATTGCCAAATGAAAACGTAAACAGGTTGTACTTTTGGCGCAGGTGCAAGTTCTGGCGCATACCATGACGTCGGCTGCCTAAACCTCTGTGCAAATGGAGTTTTCCAAAATCTCCACGTTTTTGAATCATTTTCAGAGGCGAATTCTCCGTTTGCGTGTAAACGAAGAGCACAAATGAAGGGAAAGAAACCTTGTACGTGTAAACGGGATCTTAATGTGTTCTGGTGCAACTAATGAGGCTCTTGATTAGTTGTATAAGGTGTGCTTGAGACAACACCTGTTTTGCTTATTCATGCTCTTGTGCAGGATTCTATTCAGGGGCATGAATCATTTTGGGACTAGTGAAGTCATTATGAGTTGCTGTTCTGTTGGATTTGGGTAAAACACTTGATGCATTCATTGTGTTGAAAAAAAACTTTCACCTTTATTTAACCAGGGTAATTGATTGAGAACAAGTTACCATTTGCAATTGCGACCTGGCCAAGAAAATGTGCAAGGTGACACAAGGTTATACTGAAAGTACCAACATTCAAGTATACAGTTACACATATATTGGCTCATTCATTCCCCTCTTCCCCTCCCTTCCCCCAGGCCGTTGCTGCAAATGAGAAAGTGTTCTCAGTCAACTTGCCTGGTACAATAAAGGTTAAACTAAACTATAAACGAAACTAATAGACGGTATTCGGTTCGATAAAAAAAAATACTGTACATTCAGTGCATATATGGTCTAAAATAGAGGTAGATTATTTGGATCGTAAACTGGCAGTAGAAGAGAAATAATACTAGGATAGGTAACGTGATAAACATAAGCCGCGTTCCAAATTATTATACAACTTATATTTTACACAGATTTTCCTAAATAGTCGATGCAAATGAGTCAGTAATTTAAGTCACCAACCATTAGGGTATAAATCGAATTTCATTGAACACACCTCCCAATAAAAACAGTATTCAAAAAGGTGGAGGATCCTCCAGAGGCTTCAGTTGTGCATAAACTAACTATTTGGCCACCCCTAACCAATGATCACAAGCACATGGTTGCAGTGGGCCCAGAAACACATGAAGAATAATTTTCAAACAGTCTTTTACTGATGAGTGCCGTGCAACCCTGGATGGTCCAGATGGATGGAGTAGTGGATGGTTAGTGGATCACCACCATGTCCAAATAAGGCTGCAATGTCAGCAAGGAGGTAGCAGAGTCATGTTTTGGGCCATAATCATCAGGAGACTGCTAATAGGCCCCTTTAGGGTCCCTGAAGGTGTGAATATGACCTCGACAAAGTATATAGTTTCTGACTGACCACTCTCTTCAATTGTACAAAAAGAAGAACCGTTGCTTTTATAGCAAAATCGTCTTCATGAATGACAACGCACCATCACATGCTGCAAATATTTATTTATTTATTAAATATACCTCTGTGCCATTGGCTGCTATGAGCATAAAATGAGAGACTCACAGTGTGGTCCCCATCCTCTCCTGACCTCAACCCTATTGAGAACCTTTGGAGCATCCTCAAGGAAAAGATGCAAATTCAACAAATGACCATTTTCAGTTCTTTACAACCTATAAAATGTTTTGAAACTCTTGTTGTGGATAATAATTTGGAACAGTGCATATTGAGTGCAAATACGGTTTTCATTGGGTGATTTGTTAAATAAAATTTGATTTGTACCCTAACAGTTGGTGACTTGAAAATTATAATGACTGTAATTTGCATAGAGTATTTAGGAAAATCTGTGTAAAATATAATTGCATAATAATTTGGAATGCGATGTAGTGAGTAGAGGTTGTAGTGGTGGGTGTTATAGGGGGCATTGGTAAAACAAACAGATGGCACTGTGGTATACTACATCCAATACCTTCAGCAGAGTTTGAAGCAGTTCTGTAGACAACATCACTGAAGTCAAGCATTGGGAGGATGGTCATTTTCACAAGGGCTTGTTTGGCAGAAAGGGTGAAAGAGGGCTTGTTGCAGAATTAAAAGCCAATCCTAGATTTGATCTTGGACTGGAAATGGTTTATGTGGGTCTGGAAGGAGAGCGAGGAGTTGTGATCTTTTACATATTCCATCTCAGACCCATCTAGAGTGGTGATGCTTGTTGGGCAGGCAGAGTGTAGAGTGTGACCGGTTAAAGATCATGCATTTTGTTTTACCATAGTTTAACAACAGAAGTTGCTGGAGAGTGATGTGGCAAGATGGATAATTTGGCTTGTCTTTCCGTAATTCCTGGCAGCGCTATGCTCGTTCTGGAGGTCCGGAGAAAGCCGGTGAACCCATAATCAGACGTGAACCACTGACTATCATAACGTAGACCATCCTGCAATGCACTATGCCACTCAGACCTGCCAGCTAAATTACCTAAATTTGAAAAATGTTACAGGATAGCTGAAAAGAAGAACCTCAAGTCGGTGGGTAATGTGTGTTGCTCCATTGGTATGAGCCTTTCCCCCATATCTGCCTTTCCAGTGATCCGTCTGACCCAACAGACGGTTGTTTCAAGTACCCGGTAGTGGAGCAGTATCTGCTGACCAAGAACAGGAGTGTGGTGTTGTTGTGGCGATACCTGTTGTGTCGAGGCCTCAACCTGCTCACCTTGCTGCTGGCCTGTATCTACCTGTGCTACTACCTGCATCTCACCTCCATCACTGACCAGGTAACGAACCCTGACACGCTTTCTGGACAAGTAGGCCTAGTCATACACTAACTCATGGGTCATATTGTATTTTGTTTTTACTGTATTTGTGTTACATTATTGTTTGACTGACTTTGTCCTACTTTGTCATCCCAACCCCAGTTTAGCTGTTCTCTGCGCACTGGAATCCTGGCCAATGACACCTCAATCCCTGACCAATTACAGTGCAAGCTAGTTGCTGTGGGGGTGTTCCAGTTGCTAAGGTTTTCAAACCATCTTTTCAGCTTCATGCTAGTAAAATTTTGTTGTTTTTTCTTTTTTGTTTCAACTTTACTGGGTTATGATTTCAGCTTTGTTAACCTGCTGGTGTATGCCATGCTGGTTCCCGTGGTGATATACTCCGCTCTACGACCTTTCCTCCAGTCCGAAACCAATTTCCTGAAGTCATATCAATCACTGCCCACCATCAGCGTTCTGCCACGCCCCCAGGGCCAATGGAATGACCTTACACTCTATTTCCTATTCCTGGAAGAAAACCTTAGTGAGCTTAAGTCCCACAAGTACATGAAGGTTAGTGTGTACAGATTTGTGTTGTGGGTGTTGAGCTGTGTCATTGGTGTTAAGCTGTGTTGAGCCGCGTTGTGGGCGTTGAGCCGCGTTGTGGGCGTTGAGCCGCGTTGTGGGCGTTGAGCTGCGTTGTGGGCGTTGAGCTGCGTTGTGGGCGTTGAGCCGCGTTGTGGGCGTTGAGCCGCGTTGTGGGTGTTGAGTATGGAGCTAAAATAGTCTCAATAAAGATAAATGCACGCACTACCTTCAAATGCACACACATGATTCATACATGCACACACATGATTCATAAATACACACAGGATGCACAAATGCGCACAAAATTCACAATTTCACTCACAAAATTTTAAAAGCACAGAAGAATCAGAAATGCATACAAAATTCAGAAATGCACCCAAAATTCAGAAATGCACCCAAAATTCAGAAATGCACCCAAAATTCAGAAATGCACCCAAAATTCAGAAATGCACCCAAAATTCAGAAATACACACACAATTCTGAAATGCAAACAGAATTTACAAAATTTACAAACGCACACAAGATTCATAAATGCACAGGACAAGATTCAGAAATGTATTTCTGATGCACATACAAATATATCTTGATTTACAAACTGCTTGCGGTCTGTGAACTTAACTTGGCTCGACACACAAATGCCATTTTTTAAACGGAATGATCTGTAACCAATCAGTCTTCTGTGCTTTTTAAATTTTGTGTGTGCATTTGTGAATTTTGTGCGCAATTGTGTATCCTGTGTGTGTATTTATGAATCATTTGTGTGCATGTATGAATCCTGTGTGTGCATATGTGAATGTAGTGTGTGCATTTATCTTTATTGACTCTTTTTATTTTTTTAGCTCCATAGTTGCGCCGCGTTGTGGGTGTTGCGCCGCGTTGTGGGTGTTGCGCCGCGTTGTGGGTGTTGCGCCGCGTTGTGGGTGTTGCGCCGCGTTGTGGGTGTTGCGCCGCGTTGTGGGTGTTGCGCCGCGTTGTGGGTGTTGCGGCGCGTTGATCTTTCCCTGAACTAGGAGTACTAGGAATACTGGGATTTGGGGTAGATAAGTCAAATCATCTACCTTGCCACTTCGCTCTCCAGTGACTTGTGTGCAGATTGGATGCCTGTAAAATTATATCACGAAGTATAGTTGGTGAGTGTAATAATCCCGTACATGATTTAACTAAAGGCCTCCGTGTTGGATGAGCAGTGCAAAAAATAATCGGTGGCTCTGTGACGTGGTTCGATGAACCATGTGCATGCCCGTCACTATCCCACATATGTCCAAAGATTTGCAGAGTTGCTGACTAGGCAGGGTTAGTGGGAATTGGGAGGGGAGAAATTTTTTTTCTACAAATCACTCTTTGTTTTGATTAGCATTTTCCATACTGTCCCAAATCTTTCAGAATTGGGGTTGTAGGTGTGTAACTGTGTTGCTCTTTGTTTTTGCTGTATAGCTGTGTTTTAGATGTGACTGTGTAGTATGTTACTCTGTAGCTCTGTGTTATAGGTGTGTAGCTTTGTTAGAGGTGTGTAACTTTGTAGCTGTTTCTTGTAGGTGTTTAACTGTATAACTCTGTGTTGTAGGTGTTGGAGTTGCTGCAGAGGAGGGGTGTGAATCAGGGGGAGGAATTTGATACCATGGGGCTGCTTCAGACACTGTGTCTGTTGAAGCTCGACACCACAGATGGAAAGAAGAGCAGCACAGCACGCACCAATGCTAGTGACAATCATAATGCTAGCAATAGCTCCAATGTTAATGATAATCCCAATGCAAATGCTAGCCTTAGTGCTAAATGTAACGAAAAGCCTGAAAGGAGCCCTTTAGCTCACTCTAACCCTGCTGCTAGGGATGCCAGTAACCAGACCTCACCCCCCAGCTCTGCTTCTGCATTCCCTGGGCAAAGCCAGTGCAGGGGAACTGAGATGACAGGTGAGTCTGAAGGGAAAGCACGGCAGGGGTAGTTCCCTTATTGTCATGTTGTGTTTGACCAAACGTTTTGCATCAAATGTTTTGTTTGGCAGAATAGAATAGACATTAATTCCAAAAATGTATACTGTATATTGTTGTACCCTCAGAAATCTCTGCTCTGTTGCCGGGAAAGCACGATATTGAAGGTGGAAGGCGGAGTGACGAGGGGATGGTACGACAGCGAGTGATTTGATCATGGATTATGCCGAAGGATAGCTCCACTGAATTATGGGAGAGTAGGAAATGGATATTCTATGGCCTTACGAGTCTTATTTTCCTGTTACAATTATAAACAATTTGCGGTTTTCTGGTAATGTCAATGGGACAAAGTTGTATTTATGTCAATAGCTTTTCCATTGTCACACAATGTTTTTTAATGGTGACACTCAACAAGCAATGTGTGTGATTGTGTGTATGTTGTGATGGCCTATGTGTTTGCAATGAGGTAAGCGGAGCCTCTTCCAACATGAGTGTGTTTTTATATTTATTGTAGTTCATGCAAAATGGAGAAGTAATCAAAGTCTAGGAATAGACATTCTGGGTTGGGAACCAAGCCTAATTATTATGCACATTTGAGAGAATTTGGGGTGGAGTCCTTTTTGGAAGTCCAGCAACTGTTCACTCCAAACCTTAGCTGTTCTGTCAAAAGATCAAAAACTTTTGACACGGTAGCTATAGCAGGTGTTGTGTAAACTTCGTAATGATTGTGGATAAACTGAATAAAATATTTTTATTAAATCTGAATCTTTTGCATAATTATCATTTTGAGCTGTTCAAAAGAAATGCTATTTCAGCTATGAAACCAGTGTGTGACATTGCATGGCTCAGCAATGCATCATCTGACTTTGGGAATGCGCCTACCCCAGTCCCAGAATTCCCCCATCTAATATCGGTCATCTATTTCAGTCATCAGTGTATTCATTCAGTCTGTTGCGCGTGGTCAAATTAGCATATATTTTATGGGGGGGGATTGTAACTGTGTACTTTGCTCACTGCCTCTATGGTACACTTTGAAATTTAGACTTGATAATTAGATCGCTTCCGGTCACAGAGGATATGAGACTATTTCTGGATAAAATACACCGTAGTGAATGTTTTTTACATGGCATGTCTCACTTCATGGGCCATAGTTTTTTGTAATTACATTATATTTAATACAGTTCTTTGTACATCGCATTTTTTTACACTTGTTAGGAAAAACTGGTTATGTTTTTAATATAAAATTCTCTCTGTATTTCCTTGAACACACAATACAATTTAATTTGATTACAATTCAGTAGCTTATAATGAATTTACAATTATTATTAAATGCATTGGTATGAGCGCCTTTATTTTGGAGAAAGAAATCCGCGTTCGTGTTGCTAGCATTATATCGTGTTGCTAGAAGAACGGTAATGCTGAAAAACTTCAGATGACGTCATATGTTCCGTATAATGCTAAAACCTTCGAAATAAAAGAGTCGGATATGGCTGCAGCCTGAGCCTCTCGTGTCATGCCATCCCGTCTCATGCCCAGGCGTGTCAAACGGTATGTTCAGACGGTAAAAAATACGAAATCGCGTATTTTTCACATGAAAATTCATATTAGGTCACATGTAAATTCGTGAGTTTGTTTGTTGCAATCAATTGAAAATCGTGTAAACTTAACCGCTCTGAAACCTTGCTGTTAAGCCCATGTAAAATACGATTTTTACAAGTATAGCCATAAATACATTTTAACCATATATTAACCATAAGCCTTACCCAAACCCTTACTCTAACCTTAACCACTCTGAAACCTTGCTGTTAAGCCCATATAAAATACGATTTTTACAAGTATAGCCATAATTATAGCTAGTTTAACCTAACCATAAGCCTTACCCAACCCCTTACACTAACCTTAACCACTCTGAAACCTTGCTGTTAAGCCCATGTAAAATACAATTTTTACTTTTTAAAAGTATTTTATTCATTTGTGTGATTGCAGTTACTGTTTAGTTAAAAAACACCAAAGTAGGAAGAAGACATAGCGGACCAGACGTGAGCTTTTAATTTGAAAAGTAGAAGCTCGAGCACCGCACCAGGCGGGAGGGCATGAGACGAGAGGGCATGAGACCGGAGGCTACAGGCTGCAGCCATACACTCTTGAAATAAAAGCCCGAAGGTCAATGCATATCAAAGTGTATCATTCTTTAATTACGTCAGTGAACTCTTAACAAAGGCCGCTTTTATGATTTTTTAAGCGTAGAAAGATTGAGTTATGTGAAAAAATAAAAAATATATATTTAAAAAATATTTAAAAACAACGGTGATGTACAGTGACCGACAGGGACAAATGTCCTGCAACTTAAAAAAACACATGCAAATAGACAACACAAGCAAATTATGAAAACATCTTCATTAATTTAACAACACATGTAAAGCATTCTGCAAATACCCTGCAAAAATACTCAACACAACCAAATACAGCAAACGTGCTGCAAATACAATCAAATGCATGCTGGAAATATAGAAATGATGCAAAAAGAAAAGCACACAAAACCCGAAAACAAATGCAACAAAAAAGCTACATCCAGTTTACAAAACGGAAGTGCTCCGGACCACTAGGGGGCGCTCGTAGGTTTTGTGTTTTACCTGGATTTTAGCCAAATTGCAGAAAAAGCAGCCAAAAGTCTATTGATATTATGACTGAATTTAAAATGAATTAGATTGATTGATCCAACCGCTTATCTTTTGTTTGTTTTTGTGTGCAACAGTTGAAAGGAAACATCAGTTCATTTTTTTCTATGCGTTTCGTCCTTGAGCTTTATTGTTACTGATGTGAATTAAGTAAGCATTAACACACGACAGACTGTGCGTTACCAGGGAATAACCGCACACTTCACCAGTATAGAAAGGTGAGCAGTTCCACTGCGGAGGTGTGCGTTAATTCTCTGGCAACGTGCAGTCTGGAGTGTGTTAATGCGCTTATAAAACGGTTGCCAACCACAATTTGTATTTTTAGCGAAAATGGTTTCCAGGCGTGCGGTTATCATCTAACATTAACGTACCCCCCACCACTCCTCTTACTGTTGCCATGTTAGTACGCCACAAATCATGTAGTTCCTATTAAACTGATTATTTACATCGAACAAGGTCTATTGTACAGTATCATTTAATTTAAATGGCATTCGTTTTCCAGTCTGCTTTAGTGATGCATTTGTTTATGCAATTCAGATGTTTCGTTGATACATACTCCACTGTCAACATCAATCAGCCTACTAGTCGTATACTGCACTGATGACACTGGTAAACGCAGTCAAGCAAACATCTGTGCAGTTATGTATTGCAAGCGTGTTTCTTTGAATTGTTTATCTGGAGACATTTATATACATCCATCATAAGCCACAATTTGCAATCATGTCTGGGAATGAAACCTTATATATGGGCAGACTTCTATGTATGCAGGTCTCGTCATTAACAGGCTATACTGATAAAACTATGAATTTTGTATAATAAACAAAAAAAGCACTGCGTAGTGTAGAGCAGCCCAATTCAAATCTGGTACAACAGGTGGATGAAACAGGAATTGAATACCCCTGGTCTAGACAATAATTATCCCATCTAAAATTGCTTCTCCTGATTTTTTTGAAGAAATGTAGTTTGTACATCTTTTGTAAGCTCATCACTGATAAGTAGTGTAGTTTTCACAGCACAAAATTCTACAGAGTGCATATTTAAGCTACATAAGTGTAGCTTATTAGAAATATAAACTTGTGTTGCCATCAATACATATACCAGCATATTTCTAATCTAACTTACCGTACTGCCTTCCAAACTGTCAGTAGTCCTAGCTTTTGAGAATGCAATTAAAAGCTCTGGAAAGAATTGCCTTATTCAAGGTCTGACAACAATGCATCTTTTTTGTTATTTTGACAAGATGTAATTTTCTGCAAATAAATACTCAATGAAAATATGTTGTATTTAGAATTTAGGAAAATTGTTGTCAGTATTTTATGGAATAAAACAAAAATGTTCAATTTAGCCAAACACATACTGTACCTATTAATAGTAGTGGTCTCTTAATTTTTACAGGAGCTGTATAATTTGTGACAACAGTTATTCTTAAATAAATGCTTAGGATAACAAAATACAAAATGCTTTTTAAAGCTGTAATGCATTGTAAATGACTAATCAACTTCATGTTATAAAACGAAATTCTTTACCTGAATCTCCTGATCCATCTTAAGAGCTGAGGTTTCTACCGGCCAGGGCTACATGTGCCTGACCACTTTCTCATTGATGAAAGACTCATCTTGTTGGACACAGAAGGTGCTACTTTGCTGGGGGCCAGCGTGACATAAGCATTGCCTGCATGATGGAGAAGGAGCTGTACTGTACCTGTGAAAACATACAAAAGACAATATTGTATTTCCACTTAATGTGATTTTGAAGCCTGGCGCACTCACTGGTTCATAAGCAAACTAAGCGGCTGTTTTGGGCCCCCTGGCTAATCGAGTGCACAGGTGACTCCCCGTGATAGGAGGTGGCCCCCAAATCAAATTCTGCTTAGGGCCCTCAAAAGGCTCGGGCCGGCACTGGTCTCTAGTTTTACTCTCCAGTGGTCATTTTAGTAGTCATTATATAAGCAATAAGGTATGGTGGGGTGTGTTATTTGTTCAATACACCACTGCTAAGAGCTGTTCATATGTACAATGCTTTGCAGAGTCCCTGGAGAGAGCACTTGTAAAGAGCCGTAGTAAACTGGCAATATATCATAAACCCATGAGATGTTTAGTAACAGTTGGCACTCACCTTCACTATAAGTAACAGTGTGCTGCTGTTTCCATCCACATGCAGTGAGGCTTTTGGGTTAACCTATTTTTGTCCCTGTTTTTGTGTTGCTGGCTATACTGCCTCAAGTGCCTGAGGATTTGAGCCTACCTTTGGATTATATACATCTAGTGATCATTTATCCA
>JACXGM010011680.1:9395-24868 GCA_016801145.1 Umbra pygmaea | reverse complement strand
CGACTAGCGGCTTGAGCTCAAACAACGCTAAGAGAGAGCTACGAATGGTCCAGACCAACCTTACGAAAGTATGACTTACAGAAGATATACTTAGCGTACGAACGTTTCGGGAACCGTGCCATTAGGTTAAGAGAGAGGTTAAGGAATAGGTTAAGAACTACTTAGCGATAAGAACGTTTTGGGGAACCGGGCCCTGGTGCTCTTACAAATGTGGTCACTCATTCTCTCACGGTGATGTTGGGTGAAGTGAGACAAAAGCAAAAGCAGAGTTGAATGTGAATTGATAATAAACAGTGAACCACAAAAACAATAAACAGAGCACAAATGCACAGCAGTACAACCTATAACATATACAGTGCCTTGCAAAAGTATTCGGCCCCCTTGAACTTTTCGAACTTTTGCCACATTTCAGGCTTCAAACATAAAAATATAAAACTGTAATTTTTTGTGAAGAATCAACAACAAGTGGGACACAATCATGAAGTGGAACGAAATTTATTGGATATTTCAAACTTTTTTAACAAATAAAAAACTGAAAAATTGGGTGTGCAAAATTATTCAGCCCCCGTAAGTTAATACTTTGTAGCGCCACCGTTTGCTGCGATTACAGCTGTAAGTCGCTTGGGGTATGTCTCTATCAGTTTTGCAGATCGAGAAACTGAAATTTTTGCCCATTCCTCCTTTCAAAACAGCTCGAGCTCAGTGAGGGTGGATGGAGAGCGTTTGTGAACAGCAGTTTTCAGTTCTTTCCACAGATTCCCGATTGGATTCAGGTCTGGACTTTGACTTGGCCATTCTAACACCTGACTATGTTTATTTGTGAACCATTCCATTGTAGATTTTGCTTTATGTTTTGGACCATTGTCTTGTTGGAAGACAAATCTCTGTCCCAGTCTCAGGTCTTTTGCAGACTCCATCAGGTTTTCTTCCAGAATGGTCCTGTATTTGGCTCCATCCATCTTCCCATCAATTTCAGCCATCTTCCCTGTCCCTGCTGAAGAAAAGCAGGCCCAAAACATGATGCTGCCACCACCATGTTTGACAGTGGAGATGGTGTGTTCAGGGTGATGAGCTGTGTTGCTTTAACGCCAAACATAACCTTTTGCATTGTTGCCAAAAAGTTCGATTTTGGTTTTATCTGACCAGAGCACCTTCTTCCACATGTTGGGTGTGTCCCCCAGGTGGCTTTTGGCAAACTGTAAACAACACTTTTAATGGATATCTTTCAGAAATGGCTTTCTTCTTGCCACTCTTCCATAAAGGCCAGATTTGTGCAGTATACGACTGATTGTTGTCAGACCCACCTCAGCTGTAGATCTCTGCAGTTCGTCCAGAGTGATCATGGGCCTCTTGACTGCATCTCTGATCAGTCTTCTCCTTGTATGAGCTGAAAGTTTAGAGGGACGGCTGGGTCTTGGTAGATTTGCAGTGGTCTGATACTCCTTCCATTTCAATATTATCGCTTGCACAATGCTCCTTGGGATGTTTAAAGCTTGGGAAATCTTTCTGTATCCAAATCCGGCTTTAAACTTCTACACAACAGTATCTCAGACCTGCCTGGTGTGTTCCTTGTTCTTCATGATGCTCTCTGTGCTTTCAACGGACCTCTGAGACTATCACAGAGCAGGTGCATTTACACGGAGACTTGATTACACACAAGTGGATTCTATTTATCATCATTAGTCATTTAGGTCAACATTGGATCATTCAGAGATCCTCACTGAACTTCTGGAGAGAGTTTGGTGTACTGAAAGTAAAGGGGCTGAATAATTTTGCTCGCCCAATTTGTTGGTTTTAAATTTGTTAAAAAAGTTTGAAACATCCAATAAATTTTGTTCCACCTTATGATTGTGTCCCACTTGTTGTTGCTTCTTCACCAAAAATTACAGTTTTATATCTTTATGTTTGAAGCCTGAAATGTGGCAAAAGTTCGAAATGTTCAAGGTGGCCAAATACTTTCGCAAGGCACTGTACACAAACAATGAGCGAAACACAGATGATGTGGAGCAGATGTGTTAAATACTGACAGTTTGTTGTTTAATATGTTTCGAAATGTGTGTGCATATTAGGACAGTGCGAACAGGATGTCCATAAATGGATGTGGGTATGTGGAAGGAATGTCCAGCACCCTATGACATGTCAGTCCACAGTAGATGACTTGACAAATTGTGCAGAGCTACAAACTTGAACTATACCATAAGTGTTCCTGGCTAAATAAAACTCCCTTTTTGTTTATCTTGGTAATTATGGCATCTGTGTCCATTTCCTCACTCCCCATTCCTCTTCTTGGTTTTAGTTCATTCTACAGTATGTGTGAGCAATGGCACAACGTTTCCCAGCTGCCAGGGATTCGTAACAGCGTGTGTGGTGGAATTTCCATATATGATGCATTATACTTTTCATTAAATATGTTTGGACCAATAGAATGCCTTATATCTGCACCCTGAGTGTCACGTTGAAGTATTGAACAATATATTAATTATGTAATCAATATATTAATCATGTGTTTAATCAAATGATATGTTAAACAATACATTATGAATGACAGTGTAATCAGCACAACTTTTGAGTATTATGAACATACCTATTTTGGAAACATATGAGCTGAAAAGACATGTATTGAAATACTATTAGAGCCTGTTAGAATTAAAGGAGGTCTGAAGGCCTCACTGTTTTTGTAGACAGTATAATTATTAATCTGCTATAAGAACACCTGGTAATGCAATAGTATCAAATCACAATGGTGCATTTTAATACCCTCAAGCAGGAGGCCTCAAGGCCACAAGGCCTCAGTAGAACTGTTGGGAGTGAACAGGCCTGAAAGCTTATTTGTTTAAGGAGTTTTGGGTTCTGTGCCACCAAGTACATCATGGGATGTTACTGTCAAGGACATCGGAGAGCACGTGTACACACGTGTGAACACATTAACATAAATTAACATAAAGGGATGACCAATTACATCATGGTTTGAAACAGTGAAAGTCAATGGTTGAAAAGGTCAGGAGGTTGGTCAGGGCCGCCCCAGTAATTATCATATGGGTGGGCATAACTGATAAGGGTTCATATAAAATGGCTGTACAACCTTAATGTCTCTGGTATTCTTCCGGTATTCTTTGGGTTATCTGATGCTGAAGATGCTCGGCTTTATGTTTGCTCAATAAAGTCTTTTTTGGATCATAAGAACTGCTGTATGGAATAATTCTTTACATTTGGATTATTAATATTTCTCCAACATATAAGGATTATTTTCCACTACACCTGCAAGTCACAAAATACTAACATGCCAAATAATGTGTAATTTGTTTTGGAATCAAGTCAAATTTAAGATATCCAACTATTTGTTTTATACACCTGTGTACAACATTAATAATATATTAGAGATTGTCAGGGTAAGGAATATTGACAACAGAGACTACTTTTCAAGCTATCTGTTTGGATTAGTTTGGAAATAAATATATTATATGTATTTGATCAATTATTCAATAAGTATACATGTAAATACACAGATTTCAAAAAGGTCCTAAACAATCATTTAGCAGTTAAGCACAATGGGAAATATAGTGACAGGTGTGGTTTCATATGATTGTTTAACTCTCCACAGTGTACAACAATACACTGGGGGTGTTTTTATTGGAAACTTAGACCACATTACATTTTTTTCTTCTTTTCCCAACATTTTGTACAGTCCATCACCTTTAAAATATCCTGAGTAGACAGTTTGTCTGAACAAATGCCACTTTCTGAGAGGTTGTGGTTCTAAAAAAAACAAAGCTTGGCTCAAGAGTAGCTCTCATGCTGCACTGTGAAAGGAATACCTGTTGGCCGAGCTTCACGTCCGAACATTCAATTTAGGGATTTCTCCAGTGATAAGGCCATCCAACGGCCCTCGTCTCTTAGATCCCAGAGATCCCCGGACATTTCCTCCATCCATCGCGTCTCCTGGCTCATCTCGCTCTCATCTCATCCGATTTGCCTGTCCGTCTTGGTTTAAATTCCATCGTCAGAATTATGGCGAGCGATTCAATAATTCTGATTAGAGCTCATGTTTATTAATGCTCTACATCTGTGCAAACAATGTGTCAAGCCCAGAGTTTATTGTAATTGCCTGAGCAAACAAAACCTGAAAGAAGCAATTTCCAGTTACAATGTGCTATGACAAGTAATGAGACCATTGGCATTCCCCACCAATCGCGCTTCTCGCTTCCTTTCCAAGGATCCCGTACTGCTTGAGATGGAGGAACGAAGGAAGGTGCTGGATAATGCGACGCCGCCACTGGAGGAAGGGTTAGTGATTAAAGATAATCATCGTTTTCCTTCCCTCCAAGATCTTATTAATTTCCCTTAGCATCACTTATTCCCAGGTGCAGATGGATGGGACTGTTGGTTCGTGCCATCACCGTCATTGTCCCAGTATGCTCACAGTTATATGCTGACATTTCATTTGTGTGTTGTGGAATAAAATGATTGCAAAGAATCCATGTCTTGCCTGTCTGCCTCCAGCCTGTTTTGAAGATAGCGATTGTGTAACATCCTACAGAATTCATTTTTTTATGTAGAGTGATATTTAATTGAAAATGACATTGGATATCAGAGTAGGATTTAATGTCTCAGAGTAACATGTATTAGTGCGCTCCTGAATTAGTCATTATTGCGTAATTGAATTTGGGTGCTAAATATTTAATTGAATAACAGCCCTGAGGTTTTATTGAATTCAACCTCCATTTCTAGTGAGGCTGACCTCTTAACAGTTTTGCAAAGTGCCTGAGTTGAACGCACTTCTCTCTTGTAGCACACTGTGTCATTTCAAATGTGATCAGAGCTTTGAATTCTCCTGTTTTAATCACAGATGACCACTGCCAAGCAGGGAGTGGATCTGGGATTGAACGCTCTACTGTGTTTTTGCAACCGACACGCTCCGGGGAGACATGCAGAGGAATGCACCGGCTTAATTTAGCCCCACCATAATCTATCTTAGTGGTGCTACTACAAACCCTAGTACTCTCTATCTGCCCAGCTGGCTGTGGGTGGTATGTGTAGGTTAGAGGCTAGTGAATTAGACACATATGTTGTACTACAGGTTGGCCTCTTCTAACTGCTTCCAGAAACATGATGTCTTTATACTTAAAATTGGTGTTGACCATCAGAGCCAGAAAGTGACAGGCCCATGTAGTGTGTAGATAATTGAAAGAATTCTTCTCAGTATCCTGTTTGATCCTTTTGAATATACTCCAATTTGCCAATTTGGCATTTCAAAGTAAGTTCTGATCCTACTTGTTCACTTTAAAGCCTGTGAGTGCAGGTTGAATCCAGAAGGTAAGCCCTGTGGTTATTTATGAGGGACTGGTGGCCGTTGGTGGAGCATTGAGCTGGGGGCCCGTTGATAAAGTGTTTAGGTTGCAACTCTGTGTGATGGCTCAGTGGGATTACAGTTCTGCTTATGATTGATAGATTTATTTGTCACCCATGTCTCTATGCGAGCCGCTTACACACAGCCGACGGTAGACACGCCATTAATCAGAGTAAATAAGTCTCTTTTTACACGTATATCAGGACGGTGTAAGTAGAGACATTTGACACGAGTACAGCAGCAAAGCGTATTTACTACAAATAGGCGTGTGACCGGGCTGATCAGAAAGCAAGGGTTTGCCATGGTGAGAAGCTGACTAACTGACTTTATGTCTGTTAAACGACTGCAAATGCTGCTGACGCCAACCTTGGGGAAATTGATATTTCTTTTTTAGGATAGCGGTGTTCTGGACAGAGGGCCCTGTTTGATTAATGGGTATGAGGTGTGTCCCATTTTATAAACGATCTCAAATATATTAGTCTTTGGGTGGGTTATTTTCATGAGGACAAACTGTAGGCTAATGTGAGCTACATTGCTGATAATTATTATATGCGCTTAATAAATATGATTGCGCCCAGTACTAGTCACACAGACCTATTGTTGGATTAATTTAATTTTCTCCTGTTACTGTCCCTTCGCTCATTAGTAACATGCAAGCTGATTGGATGCTTATCCAAGTATCACCTCACCCAAGGTGTGGTATTATGTTTGCATAAATGCACACCTTGTCATTATTTATTGCTTAATTAGTGTGCTGCTTAATTAAATCTACATTAATCAAGAAGACAGTGGTGGTGCTTAGGGAGCACTTTACAAATGTTAAATATACTTTGCTTGATAATACTCAGAATCATAAATCACAGTCCTCACTGGACTTAGTCCTCACGTGATTATAGTTGGTCACTAATTGGTCACTAATAAAGTTCTGTAAAACTGTGGAGCTAAAGTACTGGAGGCACAGCAGCCATGAAAGCAGTTATAGGCTAGCGCCAGACAATAGGTTCAGCAATCTAAAAAAAGAGACCCCCTTTGATGTGATGGAATTATGACGCTTGGCCTCTAATATGAGCAGGATATTTATTGAGGATTTCCCAGCTTAGTTTACTTGGTCTAAATCACCTTATTAGACACTACATGTTTTCTTATTCCAGTCTGACTGGGCATATGGAAATAATATATTTCTAATTTGTCCTACTGATCCACATTCATCATAGGACACCACAGACAAAAAAAATCTGTGAAAAGAGTCCAGGAGTTGAAAATGGTATTTCATCATCCCTCCCTCTCCGTTGGGGGAGAAGTGTTTGGGCTTGATCGGCTCCTCTTTTCCTCTCCTCCTTAATGGAGGGAGTTGTCCCCTGTGGTGAGGGAGAGAGGGAGTGGGGGGGTGGGGGCGGCAGCAGCGGGAGATGGGGAGGAGGTAGAGGGAGCTGGTTGACTCAGTGTAATTAAAGCACATATTAACGGGAGTACGCTGGCGGCGTGGAGGGGTTGGTCAGTCCCGGCGGACGTTGGTCTAGCTTCCACACACATGCTCGATGCATACCGTCCTCACACCACAGCCACCATCCTGTGAGACGGGGGGGGGGCGAGTGCGCACCACTAAGAGGATTTCACCTTCCCCCTGGGTGAGGAAGGGTGCTGGGTAGTGAGGCTGCTGGGGAGGTGGGAGCCTCTGTACGGCAGCAAGCCTTGATTAGAGGGCTGGGACCATGAGCAAAACCCCAAACCCAGCCATGCAAATGAGAAGAGGAGCATGGCTTTAAAGCAGGGGGAAGAACCTGTCACTCAGGCTTGTCCGTCCCTTGATGTAGCCCCATTGTAATGCTAGGTGTGCTGGTTGTACAGTCTCAGATAGGAGAGCAAGGTTGATTCATCCCTGTAGGTTTGGTAAAGGTGGATCCGCTAACTTTTCAAAGTGAATCAAATGGGGGGCTTGAACACTCCTGTCAGCTTTTCTATTGCGGTGTTATAAAGGCTTTTTGTCTGTGAAGATTTTACTGTCTGGCTTTGTGAATGTACAGTAATGCTACTTTAATTTTTAAGCCTCATGGCCATGTTTTAGGGCCTGTAGGAGACACAAATATTGCTAATTTATGGAACGATAATTGTTATGTGAGTTGAATTCGTAAAAGATTAGAACAATCCCTGTAAGCTCTCTGGATGTTTTGAATACTAAATCAAAATATTTTTAATCCATTGACAGTTGCAATCTTTTTTTTAATAAATGACCATTCAACCTAATTGTTTTATTCTTCCTTGGAGAAGGTGGTGATGAAACATCTTTGCAATTAAGATCTCTTAGAAATCAAAGGTGCATCTATGCTGAATTAATGCTTCTCATCTGGAGATAATTTATTCCATGATGGTTGGACTTTATGGTTTAAATGTGCAGAAGTTTTGACTGTCAGTCATGTGAGTTTAAACATTTTTACTTAAGTAATATAACAGACACTTATTTACGGCAACTTACAGAACTGTAGAACACTTGTCTGCCAGCCATAATCATTACCTCAGACGTCCTACTCTTACTCTCCACCCAGGCTGTTCTCATGGCAATATGTAAAAAAATATATGAAAACAAATTGTACACGTATACGTTTCGGAATAAGGGAAGTGAAGCCTCGTACGGTTACGAAACGTAAAAAGTCAGTTTACCTTAACTTTACATAACTTTAACCCAACCTTACCCTAACCTTAACCTCACTAAGCTAGCAGGTTATTCCTGAACTCAACATTACCCCAAGAATCAGGATTCAATATGTATGAAAGCTCACATGTGAATGGCCATATCATAAGTCTGTCTACGTAATGTAGCTTCACCTTGAGAATGCGTTGCTCTTAAAATGCTTTGTCACACCAAAACTAGAGGCAACTGAGCTGCCACCAACTAAAAGTAGATGAAATTAATTTGCTTGTTGAATAATATTATCTTCTTGGATACATTTAATCAATAGTAGACAATTTTTGTCTGGGAGGGCAAAAAACAGGAACATGCTTCCAAACACTTACAGCATGTCATATAAAATAATTTCCTTTGCAAAATTTGTATTATTTATTGTTATATATTATTTGTACACTTGATCATTTGCCAGTTTATGAACTGTAGATGAACAAATAAAATAATAATGAAATAATATTTTTTGCTACATCCATTACAAGTATTTTTAAACATTTGTAGGATCTGATCATCATGATCCATTACAATTCATGGCCAACATGCAGGCCAATACTTTATTTGGATAGTCTATCTGTAGATACTTTACAGACTATTAAAAATGATCTAAAGACTATCAACAATGGTCTACACACTATCAATAATGAATCAATTAACCATCTACTAAACCTAACGCTAACCTAAACCCCATCCTCTCTCTAAACTTAACCTTTTCTCTTACTCTTTGTTATAGTATAAATATCTGTGTATGATCTACAGATACTCACTTTGACTATCCAAATAAAGTGAAACCTTCCACATAATACTAATATCAAAGTTTACTCTTTCATCAAACATGACCTGTTTGTCAAATAATCACATTGACTGAAATTGTTATTTTGTGACAAATATTAACTTGGATGTATTCTGTGGTGTTTTAGCTTAAATTCAATTCACATGATTTGGGTGAACTGACTTGCATTAATGTCATTCCTCAGGTAGCGTATCAGTTAGAACAGTGGTTATCAAACCTCTCCAAGGGACACCGAGCTATTCCATGAATTAGATGTATCCAGTAGTTCATTTTTAAAGGTGGAGATGCCAGAACATATAGGAGTGTGAGAGGGAGAAAGATCCAGCGGGTTAAGAGGTACCAGAATTAATGAAATCAAAGGTAAACACATCATAGCATTGCAGCAGACAAAACAGCCAAGTAGCTCAGCAGAAACATCCTCTTTAGGTCTGCATGTTTTAGTCTTTTCTGACCCGACCTGCACAGCTAGGAACTAGTGGACAAAATAGGTTCAGAAAATCAAAGACTTCCCAGATCCTGACGTTCCTGCTCAAACTAAGCACTGGATGTGTTCCAGAGCTACAGTAACACATTTGAATCAACATTTTACCTTATTATGAAGCAATTGTTTGCATTGTTCAGGTGGGATAGTTCAGGACTAGAACATCATTGTAAGATGGCTAGTAGATATCAAAACCACTGAGCAAGCTGATCTATCCAAATGTTTTACAAAAAACAGATAGATCCCAGAGGAAATCTAGAGCAAGAAAAACATCAGTTGACCCAGAACAAGACACTTATTAACAATAATTCCTCTCCCTGGTCATTGTTATAAATCAGTATTGTACGAATTGTTTTTCTTTTTTCTCACGATCAAAAAGAATGTGATTGATGAATTAAAAGTTAATTAATACTAGCAATCTCCTTTCTCAGTTCTATCAATTTAAGGTACTAGGAAAGAATGTTGGTCTATCATCAATAAATTCTTCGGGTATTATATAAATTATTCCCTTTTCTTGAAGATTTTGCTTTTCAAAACAATATTATTGTTGAAGAAAAACTTTGATTGTTTTTCAGTAAATCTGCACTGTTTTAAAGCACTTTCTGCATACTGCACACTTCAATAATATTTATTGAGTATACAATTATACACCCTTCAATTAGATCTTAGCTCAATACACAATATTGGTGTTTTAAATTGTCTTAGTTATATCTATCAGCTCCTCATCTGCTAGTTCTGATGCCAACAGGAACCCTTTGTGACTGTACTGTAAGTTTAATTGCAATAATATAAAAGGGACATAAAAATTAACAAAATTGACTCCCCATCTCCCATCTCCCACCTTCTTCTATGTCTTAGCACACTTGACCTCTTCAGACTGCCAGAACACGAGACAAGGCAGCAGACAAGTTTTGTCATGTTATCAATTTATCTGACATGACAATTTAATAACAGCAATAAATGAACATGTACTTCAGAAGGCAGCGTGGCAAATTGAACCGATGTTTCAAAAATGTGCCTTGTCCACGGGAAAACAATGACAATGATGGAAAATGGAATTTGAGGAAAAGAAAAAGTGTTTACATTGAGAAATAGACAAGTGTTTACATTGTCACTTATGTTTGTCTTACATTAAATGGTCAGTTAGCATCTATTTCACTTCCTATAAACATGTATCACAGCAAGGACATTAGCCTACACTGGGAGTGAATGGACAAATCACTCTATGCTAACGAGCTAGTAGCATAGCAACAGCTTCTGTAGCAGATATGATCACATATTGTGTGTAACCTGAGCACAAAAGTCTGGTGTGTATTGGTTAAAGCTGTTGGGTCTACCTCATTGTTCATAAATCATCTATACATTCATTCATGAAGGCTTGAGGCTATTCACCTGCATATGAGACTGACAGACTGGTTGATAAGTTGTGATCCCAAATGCATCTTACGCCCCAGGGACATGCTACCTAGGTACCTCTGCACTGCCAAAAAGCAGTTCACATTGATTACGGTTTGAAGGGGTTTTTTACAACAGAATTCGGTCTTCTGTTTTGTTTTCCGCTGTACGTGGAATAAGCAGCCCTTTCACATGTCATCAAATCATCAGGTAAAATAGTCTCACCAAAGGGTCAGATGACGGCAGATGTTTTACTATTACTTTTTTAACGTTGCTCAAATGTTTTTCATACTAAATAAATTTGTGTGACTTTGGCAAATGTAATTCGTGGACAGACAGAGCCACACCGTTATCAATGAAATGAAGTGAAGTGGAATTGATTCCGATTTCTGATTAGTGTCATTTGTGTGTTGAAAAGAATGATTATTGAGAATAATAATAATAATAATGATGAAGATCCATATCTGTAATAATAGTTTTCATTGTTCAACATCTGCCCCCCCACTCACGTCACTATGATATGACCTACACTGGTGACCTCTCCTCCCATCAACTTTTCCCTTCAGAATGTAGGACTGAAGGCTTAACATGGGATCTGATGATGAAAATATACCCTGTCATCGTTAGCTCTCACAGCCTAATTGCACCACTGCTATTGGCCTTCCATTTTCAGAGCCTCTGGCAATTACAGGAGTACAATGAGCCTTGCTTTTTCTCGCAGGGCGTAGGGAATGTATATACTAATTCGCAATAAAGTGCTACAGCTGTCAGTGCATTTTCTGCTCTGTTACTTCAATAAATTGGAAGTCGGAGTATGGCAAAAGGAAAAAAAAATGGGAATATTGCATTATGTGCTTCCTCCAAAGGAGGGGCCCCTCTCGCGAACACAATTTGAACAATTCCATTTTCCTGACGAGAAAACGTAAGGTTGTCATTTTAGAGATAGACAATATTCATGGCTCAGTTTCTTAATAATGGATTTTGCCTTTCATGAAACAATTATTGTGAACAGCATTGCATCTGAACCAAAAAACAGCACGTTTGATTACGTGCTCTATTTTTTGAATAATTAAAAACCTAATAGATATTTTGAGCATGGTATGACTATCAAACATAGCATGGTAGAAACGAAGGAGGACCTCCTCCATGACAGCCTTACATTCTGGGTTGACAGTGGGTTTCTGTCCCTATTTTGGAGTGTTTGGACCCAGCCTTTCGCCTGCTCGACCCTTAAGTACAGAGCTTAAAACATTTTTTTTTATTGTTTAGTATCACCGAAGCCTGGGTGCAGCTGCACGGCAACATTCTCTTTCAAATGATTGGCTTTTTTCTCCCTATCGCTCACTGATCCCTCTCTACTAGCTGTCACTCACACCCTCACAGGCTCATCCACGCTCCCTTGCCTCTGCTTAGTCTCTCCAGCAGGCATCTTGGAAACCACCGGCACCCGGAAGCTCTTTGGAGTATTCAAGAATCTGTCCAGAAGCTCCCAGAAATGTGATGCCAATGCAGAATGTGGGGTCTAGAGGACGAGCCAATAAAGAACAAGGGGACAGACAGAGAGACATACAGATGGATAGGGAGATGGGTTGGTATAGAGTGTAGCGTAGTGTTAACAGCTGCCCATGCCATTAGCAGGGAGACAGACAGACAGGGAAAGATACAGAGAGCGAATGAGAGAGGAGAGAGAGAGGAGAGTGAGAAAAGAAGCAGCTTCCTTGTTAGGGATCATTTATTAACTGAGATCATCTTTTAGTTCGCCTCAGGGTAATGACTAATGTCAATGGCAAATTTCACAGTTGTCTAGAGAAATGAATTAAATTTGCAATAAAAAGGGCCTTTGGCTTGTTGTACATGCTCTTTTACTAGAGTTGGTGAACTAGGAGAACTGTTAAGCAACCAAGAACGCTGCTTTAATTTCTACCCCACATGAAACCATGACCTTTTCCACTCATTATTGTTGCGAAAAGGAGGAAGCAGCTCTAAAAACCAGACCTGATCTGCTGTAACGCGCAGAACCACATTACCACGTTGTCAGCCGTGTTTTAAACGTCGGTGTGAACTGCACAAACTGCCTGCGTCTGACTTTGCTTTAACTGATGGAATACACACAATGGCTGTCTTTGTGTGTGTATTTCACATCTTTCTGTGTGTGTATATATCAGCGAGGCACAAATCAAAGATTAAGATGGGGTGGCATTCTCTAATCCAGTCATTGAGGCCTAGCGGTGTGTGGACGCAGAATGGAGTGCAGACAACGCCCCCCTGCTGGCCACGACTCACCCCATCACCACTGCCTCCGACGAGGCCACAAAACAGCACCGCACCCCTCCCCAAAGAGACTGTCAGGAGACTTTACCCCCCCCCCACCCCCCATTCCCCACCAATCCCCCCGCTGACTAGCCCAGGGGGTAGTTCAGGAAGAATAGGCCCGAAATGAGGAGAGGTCTCTCTCTGGCCCCCACCTTTTTATTCTATGTAAGACAGATGATGGCACAATGCAGGGATCCAGACTGTAGGCTACGAGGCTATCCCAGGCGCTGCTGTGTTGGGCTGTGTGCGGTAGGCTCACAGTGAGAGGTTAATTGGGACGGGGGTTAAGAAAATAAGGAACAAAAATCAGTTTCACAATCGAGGGAATTGTGGAGACTTAGTGGGGGGTGGGGCTCGTTTTGGGCTTTCTTATTTTCCCTCGTCAGATTGATTGTATTGGGATACGCAAGCCAGACAATACTGGTTAGAAAAAAAGAATGATAAACGTTAATGTAATTTAATTATTTGAATGTCTTTCTTTTTCAGAAAAGGTAAAACCGACATATGTTTAACTTATCCTTCTATAATTGTACTAGTAAATCCCCATCTCTGCTACTGAGTGATCAGTGAATATAGTACCTCAGTTAGGTTTATTCTCCACTATCATAAAAAAAAGAATGTAACATTTAGCTGTTAATTCCGTCGGCTGAAGTGATCGTCTTCAGATGATTTAATTGCCCCGCAATTTTCTCCTGTCAAAAAACCAACGTGCACATCTGATGACAACGAGGAGAGCAAGAGTGGGAGAGTTAATTAGCCAGCTCGTTAGAGTCCTGAAAGTGTCTCCCTTGTGCGTGTGTGTTGCCGAGGGTTCGTGCAACTGTTTGTGTGTGTTTGTAATGTATGTTTGAGTGTGCGCGTGCATCTGTGGGTGCCTGACTACAGCATGTGAGAGCAACGATAATCTGTCCCTGCCTAGCTGAGGTTGCCAAGGTGAATATGACCACTTCTCTCCTTTTCTGGCCGTGATGTGTTTGATTGGGATGTGGCTAACATTTTTTAGGGTCAAACCTGAGTTGTTTCTGTTTTTTCTGTCACATGAACATCTTAACACTGATTACACAGAATGGAGTGATAGCAGCATTTTATGGAGATGCTTGGTGGCGGTAGATACACATATGAGCTATCTGATGTGTGGAGAGTAATTAGACCAGAATGTGGATTAGAGGTTCCACTTTAGATCAGCTGCAATTTTGATTTACAGTATTTCCCTCATAGAGACACAGTCTGAAACAACCAGACACAGCTTAGAACTAGAAACAGTCATAGAGCCAGATACAGCACCAACAGACACACAGCTACAGAGAAAGACACACAGCTACCTAGACACACACAGCTACAGAGACATACATAGCTACAGAGACATACACACCTACAGAGACACACACAGCTACAGAGACATACACATAGCAACAGAGACATACAGACACACAGCTACAGAGACAGTAAGACACACAGCTTCAGAGACAGACACACACACACAGCTACAAAGACAGACACACAGCTACAGAGACTGACACACAGCAACAGAGACAGACACACACACACAGCTACAAAGACAGACACACAGCTACAGAGACTCACACACAGCAACAGAGACAGACACACAGCTACAGAAAAGGACATGCAGCTACAGAGAAAAACACAGCTACAGAGAAACGGGTGTCCTGAATGGGGTCACTAAAGTTTGCAGTTTTTGTAAGATTAGGGGTGTCAAGGCCTATAAAACTACTAACCTCTCCACGTGTTAGCTGATACACTGTGTATGACTGTGTATGGAAGTTGGTGCTACACATTGGTGGTGGATGAGGTGGGCTTCCCCCATTGCTATGTAAAGCACTTTGGGTCATTGAAAAGTGCTATATAAATACAATGAATTATTATTATTGGTATTATTATTTCAGAGACAGACACACACACATCTACAGGCACAAACACACACACACACAGCTGCAGAGAAAGAGACACAGCTACAAAGACAGACAGAGACACAGCTGAAGAAACAGACAGACACAGCTACAGAGACAGACAAAGACACAGCTACTGAGACAGAGAGACACAGCTACAAAGACAGACAGAGACACAGCTGAAGAGATAGACAAAGACACAGCTACAGAGACAGACAGAGACACAGATAAAAAGACAGAAAGAGACACAGCTGCAGAGACACAGCTACAGAGACAGACACACACACACAGCTGTAGAGACAGAGACACAGCTACAGAGACAGACAGAGACACAGATAAAAAGACAGACAGAGACACAGCTGCAGAGACACAGGTAGAGACAGACACACACACACAGCTGTAGAGACAGAGACACAGCTACAGAGACAGACACACAGTTACAGAAACAGACACACAGCTAGAGAGACAGTGACACACAGCTACAAAGACACTGACACACACAACTACAGAGACAGACAGAGACACAGCTGCAGAGACAGAGACACAGCTACAGAGACAGA
>JACXGM010011679.1:0-24768 GCA_016801145.1 Umbra pygmaea | reverse complement strand
TCTCAACCCAATAGAGCATCTTTGGGATGTGGTGGAACGGGAGCTTCGTGCCCTGGATGTGCATCCCACAAATCTCCATCAACTGCAAGATGCTATCCTGTCAATATGGGCCAACATTTCTAAAGAATGCTTTCAGCACCTTGTTGAATCAATGCCACATAGAATTAAGGCAGTTCTGAAGGCGAAAGGGGGTCAAACACAGTATTAGTATGGTGTTCCTAATAATCCTTTAGGTGAGTGTATATGGCCATATATTAGATTTCCATATGGGTAGTCAGAAAAATTATATTTTTTTATCCTTTCGGCCCAAGGGCGCATTGGTCACTTTGGCCAAAAGCATTATGATTTTTAGCGGGGCATTAAGGCCACACAACGGGCATCGGGCAGCCTTGGCCGTCGTGAAATATCTAGCCTGCATGTTGCTCTCTAGTGGCTCCCCATGTGCATATTGGGTTCCTGTGAATATAATTGCTGAGTTTAGTTGGCAAATATGTAATACTTCCATGCATTTACTGGCTTCCGTATTGAACGAGCAGTGTGATAACATTCAGACAGCTTGGTGACATGTGCTTGAAGGAAGCATGTGAGCTGTTGAACCTGTTGACTATTTGCTGACTGAACAGGCAGGGTCAAGGATAATTGGACATGACTAGATGATGGGGAGACAACTGGGTAAAAAATAAATGAACACAATTAAAAGCAACATTTCAATCATGGAATCAAGCAAAAGATTTGGGAAAAAAAAGGAGTTGCTTACAATTCGCTTATGGCGTCAACTGAGCTGCTTGTTGAGACGCTGAGATTTGCCAAATACAACACATGAATTTAAAATGGACATTATTTTTGGAGGAATGGCAAATGTTATCACATTTACCACAGTTACCACTAATGCACAAAAAACATGAGAAGAGTTTAATGGTTAAGACTGTCTTTTTAACGCTAGGTAATAAGGACGTCGAAGATAGAGTTGTTAAGACGACTCCTGAGTGGTTTCCTAATCTTGAGTTTTAAGCAAACATTTGGAAAGGGGACCAAAGTTAAGATCCAATATGAAGAGAGGACTGAATGGTTCTTGGCCATTCTGTGTGCTGTTTCTGGCGTCTTCACAAAGACCTTCCTGTGTGTCAAACGGCACTGAGCGCAGCGGCCAGCGGCTTCGCTAAAGGGATTAGAAGGTGGCTCAGTGGTTTGGGAGTCAGTCTTCGTATCAGAAGCTACTACCCTAATATAGACATTTCACACACACACATCAACACACTATTGTCTAGTCACCCTGTCTTCACCTCTTCTTCATTCCTTCCTCCTCTTCCTCCTCCTCCTCTCCCACATTGCGTGGTTCATTTGGTCCCGACACACCTGTTGATGTTAACCCTGACCTTGCCTGACGGGAACCTGACTAACCCTTTTCCTACTAGGCAGAGAAGACAGTTGCTCAAATGTTGAGTCGTATAGGCAGTCAGTAATTCATATAAACCACACACCTCAATAAATATTGTACATACACCCAGCCCTAAAGGGATAATATTGATGGAAAATGTGCTTTTTACTTCCAGAATCAACAATGAAAGCTTGTAAAAGTTAATTGATACCATCACTTCTAGGACGCAAGTAGTTACCCGCTAGCCCACCGAAACCCACCGAAACAGTGGAAGACCATGTTACAACGCCCACAGTTAACTTTGATCGCTACCAACTGGTACAAGAGAAAAGTCTCCTGGACCACACAGGAGCAGAGGGGATATTCTCTGAAAGACACACACACAACATGATAGCTCTTATGTTTGTACTGGAAAAGAGTTTCAATGGATCCATGCTCTTTATTTTAAGTAACCACACTCTGAGAGCTAGGCAGAGGGGGCGGGGTGTTTGTGCCCACCCTGACTGAACGGCCTGCAGCCGTCTGTCTCTATACCTCTCTACTCTCTTACACTCCCACATGGATTTCAGACTCTGATGGCTTAACAGATAGAGGGATTCTGGACTTTTTTTGCTATAGAAATAAAGAGGGATGTTCTGTGGTTTATTGCCGCCACTACCACTGTGGTTGGGGTGACTGGGCTTACTGTTGAAACCCAGATCAGTGCGTTTAAGACCCTGACACCTGGAGGATGTTTGACATCTAATCCAGGTCAGACTGATTTATGTTTGACATCTCATCACAGTGGCTCTCAAACCTGTTCTGGGACACCCGGCCATCACATAGTTTTGTTGTAACCCAGAACGAGCTCACATGATTCCAGCAGCCAAGATCTTGATAAATAGTTACAAGTTGATTTAGGTGTGCTAGCTCTGGGCTACATCTAATATAAGGCATGGCTGGGGGTCCCCAGGAAAGAAGCACTGTCAACAAGAGGTACCAGCCAACATCTCAGTGGATGAGATGAGCTTCAGTGAACAATAACCTTGTCCAGAAATACTCCAGTTGATGTCTATAAGCTTTGTAATTCTTGAGGTTCCTGGATCACTCTCTGTGTGTTTAACATGTGAAATATGTGTTGTGTTGTAGGTGTGTGTCGGTATCCTCTGGGGATGTCAGGGGGGCAGATTCACGATGAAGACATCTCAGCCTCCAGTCAATGGTCTGAGTCCACAGCTGCTAGATATGGCAGGTACGTAACACACACACAATACATGCACACCCGGCTTCCATTCTCCCAACCAAAGACATGTAAATACACACACAAACAAGTAAGTGTGCGTGTGTGTGATTTCAGGGTATAATTTCCTGTTCATATTAGTTTTAGTTTTACCTTTATTTTACCAGGCAAGTTGACTTAGAACACATTTGCAGCAATGGCCTGGGCAGAAAGGGGGGGAGAGGGGAATGAATGAGCCAATTGAGAGAGAGGGATGATTAGGTTGCCATGATGGTATGAAGACCAGATTGGAAATGTGTCCAGGGCACCGGGGTTAACATCCCTACTCTTACGAATAGTGCCATGGGATCTTTAGTGACCACAGAAAGTCAGGACACCCATTTAACGTCCCATCCAAAAAACGGCACCCTACGCAGGGCAGATGTCCTCATCACTCCCATCCAGGGACTAACCAGGCCCGACCCTGCTTTAGAAGCAAACCAGCAGTGCAATACAGGGCTCTATGCTGCTGGCTGGGGATCTTGATGGTGATGACTGGAAAGGATATGTGATGAAGAACCAGAAAGAGATTGATATTTTGTGTGTTGGAAGGTGTGTGTGGCCTGTGCTACACTGTGTATGTGTAAAAGAGCATAATGACTCTGTTGTGGTCAGGTCAGAAGCATGATTTCGTTCCCTTTGACAGTTCAACCAAAAAACGAACTTTCTTAACTTTATTTCAGGACACGTAATAAAACTGTACACACGCGGCACCCGGTTTCCACTCGCATCACTCTCCACCCCCACCTTTGATCCCTTCTCCCATGTCTTCCATCCTTTTCACCACCTGCACTCCCTTCTATCCTTCTATTCATCCCCCAGGCTGGACTCCGAAGAGGGCGATGGCGCCTGGTGTCCAGAGATAACCGTAGAGCCCGACAGTCTGAAGGAGTTCCTCCAGATTGACCTGCGCTCCCTCTACTTCATCACCCTGGTGGGCACCCAGGGACGCCACGCTGGCGGCATCGGCAATGAGTTCACCCAGATGTACAAGATCAAATACAGCCGAGACGGCAGCCGCTGGATTTCCTGGCGAAACAGACAGGGAAACGAGGTGATCGACCGGTCGTTGACGATGTTGAAAATTATTTTAATAGTGATGGGAAAATGAAAATGTTCGTCATATGGTTACATTTGTGATTTGTGACGAGGGCTAATTGTTTGTTTGTGTGTTACGGCTGAAGGTGATAGATGGAAACAGGAATGCGTATGACATCGTGCTAAAGGACCTGGAACCCCCCATCATCGCACGATTTGTCCGGTTCATGCCTGTCTCGGACCACTCCATGAATGTATGCATGAGGGTGGAGCTCTATGGCTGTGAATGGCTGGGTATGGCTGACAACCACAGGAACAAACTCAATGACCAGGCTTAACGTCAGTAGGCTAATACAGTCTCTCTCTCAGATGGTCTGGTGTCCTACAATGCTCCAGCAGGGGAACAGATGAACCTTGATGGAGAACCTGTTCAACTCAGCGACTCGGTGTACGACGGAGCTGTAATCCACAGGTGGGCGTGTCCTCCTAACCTCTGTTGGCTCCTCATTTCACATTTAAATGGTTCAGTCATTTTCCAGATGCTCATATCCAGATTGACAAACAGTGGGGGGACATCCCTTGGAGGAAATTAGGTGACATTGCCTTGACCCAATCAGGAATTGAACAAGCAACCTTCTGATAACAAGTCTTACTCCCTAAACCCTGAGCCATTCTCCTCCCTTCTCCTTGATCTCCTCTCCTTGTTGGTCCAAATTCCTCCCTTTGTCCTTCTTCACCAAACTGAATTGCGGCTCCACACTGGCCATTATGTTGTCTGGTTGCCGTAGAGACGGCAGCATAGAGACAGTGGCATGGGTCATTGTGGTTTTGCCACACAAATATATACTCACACAGGCGAAAAGCAGACTTTGTGCAGTTATGTGCTGGAGTTTTAGGAACACACACACAAACCCTTAGACCCACAAATTACTTCTGGTGCATGAAGGCGTGGGAGGATTTGAGTCAGTTTCTTTGGACTACAGCTCCATATGAATAAATAAGCATAAGGGTGTCATTCCTTCCGTTCTGTGATTGAGTCACTGTGTGCTGAAAAACATCCTCCATGATGCTGGCTTCAGTCTTTTCTCTCTCATAGTAGTCTTTAATTAAAAGCAACTGAAGTGATTCCACATGTTTTTCTATTGCTCATTAAGTCTGTAAGTTTCACAGTTGCAGTTGCTAACATTTTTCCACTGCGCGACCATATGCAGGAACTAAGTATCACTTCATGAAAAAATAAACTAAATTCATCTCAAGAAATCTGCATATGTAAATGTCCCATGAGGAGTGCTGACGTCAACCTTCTGTACTCAATGGAATAGAGCAAAATGCTTTTCTAGCCTTATGAATATCCATGCACTGACAACTCCAATATGAGTTTTTCTTTGAGTGATTTTTCAAAGTTTTCTTCCCTGATTTGCAGCCTTTTTGGTTTTAGTCTACCATTGAGCTGACAGTCTTGGAACCATTTTCTCGTACTATGTTATCCCTGTATAAAAGCAAGTAATGGATAGAATCATAAATAATAGAGTAGTAAAACACTTGACTCCACAATGGAAGCGGCTGAAACGCAGCTCAAAAGCGCGAAAGCATTATAAAAATACTGTTTATTTTATTACTTATAAATGTTTGTATATGACACTTAATTTTTTTATTGAAAATATATAAATAATAATTGTTAAGGAATATGACATTTGACTGTTGGAATCATTAAAAAATACTTTTACGAACAGGCTTTATGGCATGACTTGAAGTACATTATGTGTTATAGCTAACTATTAAAGGTATGAGTAATTGTTTAAGATTGTACCATAAATATCTGGATAATTGGCATCACAGCTGTTTCTTATTAGACAATTATGATTGTTTGCATCATTACAGCATGAACAAGAGGGCTCTCAATGTGTGGTCTTTTGTATTTGTAGTTGGAGAAAACAAGTGGGAGTGCATGTCAGATTGAATGAGCCTAAAACACTAGGCATGTTGGAATCAACTGTTTGGTGTAACCAAATCCTGGTTATAGTTCAGCAATGGCAAATTATCTGGTACACTAAGGAACACCTCTACAGAGGACCACCAGACAATGATCACCATAACGATCACCATAATGATCACCATAATGATCACCATAATGATCACCATAATGATCACCAGACAATGATCACCATAATGATCACCATATTGATCACCATAATGATCACCATAATGATCACCATAATGATCACCATAATGATCACCAGACAATGATCACCATAATGATCACCATATTGATCACCCTAATGATCACCATAATCATCACCATAATCATCACAAAACAACAATGAACTGGGGGGTTGTGGTGGGTGGATGTTTGAGTGGGTGGGTGGGTTGGTTGTTTGGAGGGCCGTTGTTTTAGGGATATAGTTAAAGGGGGGAAAGAAAAAATATATGTTTATATTTTCTGTAATGTACACTGTTACTTTAAAAAAGAATATAAAACTTAACAAAAATGCTACCTGGTCTAAAAATACTGTCTTAGGATTTGTATTATTTTATAAATGTAATGTCAATATGGTGGTGTACAGCGCCAAAACAACCAAACCTGTGTCACTGTCCAAATACTTATTGATTGTACTACAGTATTACGTTTTGATGAGCTTGTTGCTGTCAGACAATATTTATGAAATTGTCATGTCTCTGTAGTCCTATTGATGCAAAATGCTCTGGACTTAGCCAATGCTCGGTTGTCTCACACAGATGAGATTGCTATTAATGGTGAGAATACTTCCTCTCTAAGAATTCAAATGCTTTTCACTTGGGCAAGCCAGTACCCAACATGCACTATTATTTCTCTCAGGTAAAAAGAAAATGGCTCAGGTTTTGACAGCGCTGCCAATAAATAAATGAGGGTTGATAAAACGACGCTATCACCCAGTGGTAAATAGAAGGTAGTTCAACAGATAAATAAGGGGCATAGATTTTGTCTCCTAAATGTCTGAGCTCTGCCTGCTATACCTACATGTACCCAATCTCCTTCCTACTGTCCTATATTTAAAAATAATACAAAATATGTTTTGGAAATTATTGTGTACCAGGCAATGTTTGTCAGGTGGATGTTAACTCATCGCCAATTCCCCATTGTGACCTCTAGTTCACCCAAAACCCAAACTTAATTACCTTGAAATACTTACTTTCTCCATGTCCAGTATGACAGAGGGCCTTGGCCAGCTGACCGACGGCCTGTGTGGACCGGATGACTTCACCCACAGAAACTATGTGTGGCCTGGTTATGAATGGGTTGGATGGACGAATGAGAGCTTTCCCAGTGGATACGTGGAGATCATGTTCGAGTTTGACCGTGTACGCAACTTCACCACCATGAAGGTGTGTGTGCATTTGTATTTGTTTGTGTGTCAGAAGCTAATATTTCCCAGCTATAATTCAAAGAGTGTCTCAGGGAAGCTGCTTCACTTCAGGTGTTTCACCACTTTCCAAATAACAGGCATTACAGCACTAAAGTGTTCTGCTCCTTCACCATATTTTCCCATCTCAGTTGATTATAATCATTTAGGTTGACTTTAATAACCTGTTTGACTGTCCCATCATATTACCCTCGCTCGCTTGCTCTCTACCTCGCTTTATTGTCTCTCTCTCCTCTCTGTCACTCTATATCTGTCGCTAGGTGCACTGCAACAATATGTTCACAAGGCACGTCAAGGCATTTCGACAAGTGGTGTGTTACTTCCGCTCCGATGTTCACTGGGAGGCCACGCCCCTGTCCTTCAGCCCCTTGATGGACGACGTTGATCCCAGAGCCCGATATGTCACAGTCTCTTTGGCCAATCATATGGCCAGTGCTATCAAGTGCCAGTTCTACTTTGCAGACACCTGGATGATGTTTAGTGAAATCACCTTTCAGTCAGGTAAACCCATCTACTGTTTAGCACATATAATGTGTGTAGAGAAAACTGCTTGTTCCCCTTGGAATATTCATCTGGGATGTATTAAAACATATTTTCCTCTTCCAGACACAGCTATGTACAACACCACTTTGGCTCCTCCCAAGACTGGCGGCGGCCCGCCAACCAGCACAGACCCAGGTCAGTGACCACCACATTGCACTAATAAACACATGCTGTTAAACGTTTTTATTAGCTTTAACTCGCACTGTCTGTCATGAGGAAAAACACTAGTTCTGCTTTGCTTTTGTCATCCAATCAAATTGTGCTTTCCCTTATCCCCTCGCCAGGGGATGACCCCACCCACAAAGTAGATGACAGCAACACCAGAATTCTAATTGGATGCCTGGTAGCAATCATCTTCATCCTCGTTGCCATCATCATCATCATCCTATGGAGGCAGGTCTGGCAGAAGATGCTTGAGAAGGTGAGTCATCCTCCCTCACACACACACACAACTGCTAATTCCATTGGATAATCACAGCTGGTCAGATGTATCTCCTCACCCCAGTGTCCTTGATTCTTAGGCCTCGCGGAGGATGCTGGACGATGAACTGACTGCCAGTCTGTCAATACAGAGTGAAACATTCACTTACACCAACACCAACCCACCGTGCTCGACAGTGCCCAGCGAGCTGGAGTCGAGCTCCACTTACGAACGAATATTTCCCCTGGGCCCTGATTACCAGGAGCCTTCACGACTCATACGCAAGCTCCCCGAGTTCACAGAGGAGGCGTGTAAGTAGAACGGACACAAAGGTTTTACAGAGAACACATAGGGCAGTTGAGATACGGAAGCTGGATTAAAGACGCCCAGTCTGTAAGGATGAGGTCAAATTGTGCATGACAATATAATATTGGTGGAATTTTATCTTTCTTTGTTGGTTCCAGCTTTGGCCAGCACAGCGGTTGCAGCAACAGCTACCAAAGCTCCAGTGGCAACCGTTGCCCAGGACGGCGTCCCTCACTACGCGGAGGCAGATATAGTTTACCTGCAGGGCGTTACCGGAGGCAACACGTACGCGGTGCCTGCTCTGACCATGGATCTGTTGTCAGGGAAGGATGTCGCTGTGGAAGAGTTCCCCAGGAAACTGCTCACCTTTAAAGAAAAGCTGGGGGAGGGACAGTTCGGAGAGGTTTGTGCTCTTTGACATTTGAATTAAATCATTGATTCTCCACGTTGACTGGGGTCATTTGTGATTCTTGTGACATGTGGATTTAGTGTATTGATTATTCTACATGTTTTATCCCCCTACAGGTTCACCTGTGCGAGGCAGAAGACATGCAGGGGTTTATAGACAAGGATTTCTCTTTCGACATAAGTGACAACCAGCCAGTACTAGTGGCTGTAAAAATGCTTAGAGCAGACGCTAACAAAAATGCCAGGTACGACGAGAAGAGAACTGAATGACTGTTCTGCATGATTCTCTTTGCAACAGTTTACCTTTGGAAAATTGCATTTTCAGGAGGAATTATTTAGTTGTCAAAGATTTCACACAGTAATCCCTCTGACCCCTGACCTCTAACCTCCTGTGTTATCACCAGGAATGACTTCCTGAAGGAGATTAAGATCATGTCTCGTCTTAAGGACCCCAACATTGTCCGCCTGTTAGCCGTCTGCATCTGCAGTGACCCCTTCTGCATGATCACAGAGTACATGGAGAATGGAGACCTCAACCAGTTCCTGTGTCGTCATGAACCAGAGGGACAGCTGGCACTCATCAGCAAAGCACCCACAGTCAGGTAGGGACATGGCACTGCAAAGTCTAAGTTTCTCTGGTTTTACTATTGATAGGTGCTGTATGTGTTTTATTCTATTAACTACTGACAACATTTCTCCCAAATTCAAAAAGTTATATTATCACTCAGAGCATTTATTTTCAGAAAATGACAACTGGTCGAAATAACAAAAAAGATGCAGTGTTGTCAGACCTTGGGTATTGCAAAACAAAGAAGTTAATATTCATTTTAAACAACACAATACTAATTTATTAAGTTGGAAAGAGTTCAGAAATCAATATTTGTGGGAATAATAATAATTGGCTTTCATGCGTCTTGTCATGCTCTCCATCAGTCTTTCACATTGATGTTGGGTGACTTTAAGCTGCTCCTGGCATAAAATTCAAGCAGCTCGACTTTCTTTGATGGCTTGTGACCATCCATCTTCTTCTTAATCCCATTCCAGAGTTTAAAATGGGGTTGGTTTAAGACAAATGTGTAGTAGTCTCTTAATTCTTTCCAGAGCTATATGTGTACATGTGAGAACTGATGTCCCCAGAAAGCCTGAAAAACCAACAACAAATTTATAATAAAATAATAATATAGGTCCCCATAAGATGTTGGGGTAAGTCTCCATCAGGGGAAAAAAAGGTTTTTAACTTCGGGGTTAGGTTCAGTTCAAGGAAACACATTTTGCTACAGTGATGGAATTGGGGTTCATCTGTGCTGGAGTTGTGGACTAGGTTTCCGGATCCGAAGCACTCATGTGTATATGATTGAGGCCTGGCCTGGCCTACTGTCTGTGCCCTTCCTTTCTGTGTCACGGTGTAGCTGAGTGTAATGAGGTGGAACATGTGTAGAGTTGAGGTAAGTTTAATCTTGAACTTTAGTAGTGTGGTGAGACAGCAGAGCATACAAACTCACAATGACACGTTCAATGGAAAACAAGAGGAGCAGAGATCATTCTTATACCGACATTATTTTTCCCTCTACCTGTCTCCTTCGCCTCTGATTTCTATTGTTATGTCAATATAAATAATAAAAAATCCCCCCCCAAAAAAAATAGTGGTTAATTTTTTATAGAGATAGGGTTTGGCATCAGGCTAGGTTAGTGTATGCATAAATGGTAGTTTATTTAGGTTAAGGTTAGAGTTAATGCTAGGGAGTAGGGAACATGGATTTTAGATCTTGAGTTAGGTATTTGGTCCACACAAGGATATGCGTGTGTGTGAATATCGTTAGATCTCTTTACCTGTCCCAGTGCTGACCCCCTGTTCCCCTTCCTCTGTCTCCAGCTACAGTAACCTGTGCTACATGGCCACTCAAATCGCATCAGGGATGCGGTACCTCTCGTCACTGAACTTCGTCCACAGAGACCTGGCGACGCGCAACTGTCTGGTGGGGAAGAGCTGCACCATCAAGATCGCTGATTTCGGCATGAGCAGGAACCTTTACAGTGGAGACTACTACCGCATCCAGGGCCGGGCCGTCCTGCCAATACGATGGATGTCCTGGGAGAGCATACTGCTGGTGAGACAGGGTGGCCCCCTGGTGGTCTAAACGAGGAACTGTTTTCCTGCTGCTTAAAGATTTTGCATAATTTCTCTGCATATCCACCATATAAAAAAGTGCTTCCAACGTTATTCCGTCCCTCCCTACCAGGGTAAGTTCACCACAGCCAGTGACGTTTGGGCATTTGGGGTGACGCTATGGGAGACCTTGACCTTCTGTAAAGAGCAGCCTTATTCCCAGCTGACGGACGAGCAGGTCATAGAGAACACTGGGGAGTTCTTCAGGGACCAGAAGCGACAGGTGAGAGGAACGTTCCATTCACACGGATTCACTGTCTTTAGCTGAAGGTGTTTTACTGCAATCTATGTTACTGTGCCTTCCATGTTGTAGATCTACCTTCCCCAGCCGGCGCTGTGCCCTGATTCTGTCTATAAGATCATGATGAGCTGTTGGAGGAGGAACGCTAAAGAGAGACCTTCCTTCCAGCAGATCCATCATGCGCTGCTACAGAGCCAAGATTAGGGCCAGCCCCCTTGGGCGAGCAGCCATGGGCCAGCACACACAGACACATTCTCACATGGAGGAATTAAATGCATCAACATGGTATTACAATTAAACACGTCAAGTTATCATTGATTATCCATCAATGCAGATATGACACAGAGAAAAGGTGATGGAAACATGTTAAATGTCTGTCCCATAGTATTAGATAGAGATGCAAAAGTGAGATGTAGCTATACATTTTTGGCACTTTTTAAAATGTATAATTTAATAATCATGTAATTGTAGTAGACGTGCGCTATGTTCATACCTTATTTAATAAGTCATGTAATATCACACAACTATTGTTGTCTGTAGGAGGACTGCCTGGATGTAAATACAGTTTCAGTGTCTTCATTAGATTAACCATCATTGTTCTGTTTGAATATTTTTCATAGAATTATGACATTTTTCATGTGTTTCTTCTGCAAGGTTATTCATCTCAGTCATTGACAGTTTTTTTTTTAGGACACCTGGTAAAGTTAATGCATGGACTATGTATGTATCAATACATTTTTGTGTTTAAATTTTACATGCCATAAAATGTAAACACAAAAATGTATTGCAAATTGTTGCCTCATTTTTTTAGGTGACCTTAAACTTTATTTTTTTCAGTGTACATGATCCTTTCTTCAACACTATCAGCAAAGTTAGATCTGCTGACAATCTGCATTATAGAAAGAGATATTAAACATAAAAAATCATTCTATTAAAAAATGCATAACCTGGACAATAGCCGTATCTCAACCCTTGCCATAACTAATCTCAGCTGCAGAGCTGCAGTACAGTCCATTTCAGAGCAGGTTATCCAGCATTTAGAGAGATCAGTGTGTACATCAACAGGTCTCGAATGCTAACTTGGTTTATTAATATGTACATTTGCTGTTTATATATTATTTTATTTTGTTTGCTTTTTTTGTTTATATATTGAGGTATTGGTCAGCTTTTCATTTAGCATAGAAAACGTTTTACAAAGTTGTATACATTGTACAAATTTGTAAACGTTACTTTTTTTTCAATGTCTCAGTTAATAAACGTTTGTCAAAATGGCAGTGGACGATATAATCAATATTGTAACAAATGTTTGTCCTAGAGACAAATGTAATCGATTTTGTTAATATTTGTGACCAAATAACTGTCCAAATCAGATCAGTGATAAGCTGCATTAGTGTGTTGCACACATAACTATCATCTGATGGATCCAGGATAGATGGTGAGGTCAGCCCAGCTGGAGGTTCAGGGGGTGTTTGGAAAGTGAAATGTAGGAAACTATACTTCCAGAAATATAGCTTTTTTAACAGGCATGTTATTTTAAGCTATCGTTGTGTTCTATTGAAAGTGTTGAAATTAACAGTTGTTCTGTATTAAAAAAAACATCTGTTCGTAGGTTTTCTCTGTTGAAAGAGAACAAGGTGATGTTGGAAAGTTTCTCAGTTAAAGTGTGGATAATAACTGGTCCGATTTGAATTATATAAACTGCACATAAAGGACAGTTGTTGTATTACAACATCGTTGCTATAGTTGTTAGTATGATTCTGCAATTTTACACCATTACATTCGAATTCTGTAGGTCTAAACCCTTAACTCTAAATGTCTGGCTACCGTCTTCAGGATTCATAGCCTATGGACTTGGTTTTTACATCATGCATCCTACAATCACACACAGATTCAACTTCACTCAGGGGCCTTTTACAAACTTTAACCTTCACCCCCGTAACTTACTATTTACATTGTATTTCCAATAAGTATCATTATGGGCTATATTTCTAGGTGTTTTGTTCCATTCAAATCCTCTAATAATGTTTTAAATCTGTATTTCACATATCATCTTCTCTGTTTTCAGATTCTTTCTTGACCAAGAGCTTATCATATATTGCCCTGTGGGAAGTATATTTGTACATAAATTATAGGTCAAAGATAGCTGTGCTCGATGGCCTAGCTGTCAGTAGTGAGGATGAGGCATTGGTACCATGAAGGACAAACAGGGGCCTGTACACAGCATCTCAGTGCTTATTTCTGTATGAATGCTGGGTTCTTACTTTGACTCGCCCGCTATAAAGAAAATGAGTGCATGTTAATGTATAGTACTAAAGTTGTATAGAGGTTATAACTGTTTCTGCACAAGTTCAATCAAAGTTTTGTTTTGTAGATCTTTGTACTGAAATGTGTTTAACAGAGAATGCATCCAAATTGGTCTTATTTGTCATGGTGATAATTTGTTACAGACAAAATAAAAACAGAAGCCACCTAAATGCTTTGTCTATTGTATTATTTTTAATACCGAATTTTTATTATTATTAATATGGGTATACTGTACATAAACTCAGCAAAAAGAAAAGTCCTCTCACTTTCAACTGCTGTTATTTTATCAGCACCTGTGTAAATATCTGTATGAACATAAAAAGATTCAACAACTAAGACATGATCTGAACATGTTCCACAGACATGTGACTAACAGAAATTGAATAATGTGTCTTTGAACAAAGAGGGGGTCAAAATCAAAAGTAACAGTCTGTATCTGATGTACTAAGTATTGCAGTGCATCTACTCCTCATGGACTGCACCAGGTTTGCCAGTTCTTGCTCTGTGATGATATCCCACTCTTCCACCAAGGAGCCTGCAAGTTCCCAGACATTTATGTGGGGAATGGCCCTAGCCCTCACTCTCCAATCCAACGGGACCCAGACATGCTCAATGGGATTGAGATCTGGGCTCTTTGCTGGCCATGGCAGAACACTGACATTCTTGTCTTGCAGGAAATCACTCAGAGAATGAGCATTATGGCTGGTGGCATTGTCATGCTGGAGGGCCATGTCAGGATGAGCCTGCAGGAAGGGTACCACATGACGATGTCTTCCCTGTAATGCACAGCATTGAAATTGTCTGCAATTACAACAAGCTCTGTCCGATGATGCAGGGACACCCCAGACCATGATGAACCCTCACTCATTCTGTTGACAATCCACGCAAGTTCGTCTGACCATCCCCCTTGGTTAGACAAACACGTAATTTGTCAGTGTCTGGTCCAGTGAGATGGGTTTGTGCTCATAGGCGACATTGTTGCCAGTGGTGTCAGGTGAGGACCTACCTTACAAGCCTCTCTCAGCCTATTGCAGACAGTCTGAAAACTGATGGAGTATTTGTGCTTTCCTGGTGGAACTCAGGCAGTTGCAATCCTATAACTGTCCCACATGTGTGATGTTTGGATGCACCAATCCTGTGCAGGTGTTGTTACATGTGGTCTGCCACTGCGAGGACGGTGTGTTGGACTTCTTGTTTTCCTGTAGCGGTGTCTTAGACTTCTCACAGTATAGACATTGCAATTTATTGCCCTGGCCACATCTGCAGTGCTCATGCCTCAGCATGCCTAAGGCACGTTTACGCAGATGAGCAGGGATCCTGGACATCTTTCTGTTGGTGTTTTTTCAGAGTCAGTAGAAAGCTATCTTTAGTGTCCTTAGTTTTCATACCTGTGACCTTGATTGCTTACCATCTGTAAGCTGTTGGTGTCTAAATTACCGTTCCACAGGTTCTTGTTTATGGTTCATTGAACAAGCATGAAAAATATTGTTTAAATCCTTTACTATAAAGATCTGTTAAGTTATTCGGATTTCATTTAATTATCTATTAAATACAGTGTCCTGAAAAAGGGACTTTTCGTTTTTTTGCTAAGTTTATATGGCTTATTTTAGTTTTTGGTATGAGACCTTAGAATTTTTTGACTAAACTCAAGGTTCTTCTTGTCGCTTCTTCCACCATTGCAGGCGCAGTCAAATGTGGAAGTTCATGTATTAATATTTAAGGAGAAAGGACTCAAACTGGGTTAGTTACTAGAGTGAACAGGTACATATTAATCAACTTTATTGTGTATCAGTGACGAAAACAAGTGTTAGCTGAGCTAATGGAGAGTAATCAGCAGAACCAGTATTCTGATGTAAAAGCTATCATAAATAGATGACAGGTTGGCTATAATACTGTAATACTACTGTAACAGTTTTCACAGGCCTATTTCCATCAGCATTGTTGAAATTGTTTAATGTTTGTTAATACCATAGATCATATATATACTGGACATAGCATGTGTGACGTCACCCAATGGTTTTGGGAGATCTGATTTGAGTCATCGATTTTGCCGTTACGGGCCATAGATTGTATATATCACTGGATGTAGCATGTGTGATGTCACCCAATGGTTTGTGAAGATCTGATTTGGGTCATCCAATTCTGCCGTCGCGGGGCAGACATCTTGGTTGAGGATGTGACAATTTTAGACAAGACAGAGGAGTAATTTATCTAACTGATATTAATTGGGATGCTAACAAAAAACAGTATTAAAACAAAATGTAAAACAAAATGTAATGTTACTTACTGGAAAAACTGAACTGCCAACTCCTTTGTGTGTCTTGTCGTTCAACCGAAGGCCATAGCCACACCTTAAACGCCCCTTTGCTTTATCACCGATTTTAAAATCAACAAGACCTTAATTCAAAAAATGAACATTGTTATATATTGCAGAAAGCTTAAATCTAGCGATTGAGACCATATACTCATTATGAAAATGTTTACTGAGGTAATAAATCAAGTGAGACGTGTCTCTCATTTTCATAGACTATTACAGAAACCAAGCTCTTTTGCAACCAGATATATCACCCCCAGCTGGAATTCAGATAGAATGCAGGTTTTAGGCACTTCCTCATTTGCCTCAATTTGTGAAACCGGAAGCTCACCCTATGTTACGGGCGCAGACATTTCGGTTGCGGATGTGACAATTTTAGACAAGAGGGGGGAGTAATCTAGCTAGCTAACTGATATTAATTGGGATGCTAACAAAAAACATTATTAAAACAAAATGTAAAACAAAATGTAATGTTACTTACCGGAAAAACTAAACTGCTGACGCCTTTGAGTATGTATGATATGGTATGGTATACTTTTATTGTCCCAATGGGAAATTTGTTTTGGGCTCACAAATACAACCACTGCAGCACCAGACATTTAAAACAAACACAATACATAAAAACAGAGTATCTTACATCTGAAAGCCATAGCCACGCCATAAACCACCCCCTGCTTTATTATTTTAATTTTAAAATCAATGAGACCGTAATTCAAAAAATGTATATAATTCTGTTTTGCAGAAGACTTAAAACTAGAGATTGAGACCATAAACTCATTATGAAAATGTTTACTGAGGTAATAAATCAATTGAGTCAGTGGCTGACTTTCTCATAGACTTCTACAGAAACCAACCTCTTTTGCAACCAGCTGGAATTCAGATAGAATGCAAGTTCATCGCATTTGCTTCACTTTGCCAAACTGGATGCTCACCCTGTGGTTAATACCAGGGCAATTAATGTAGCTGTGTGTCTGTATACTCTGATTCATGCAGTGGTACAGGACTTGCATTCTGTGAGTGTCTCCTATCTGAAGAGGGCAGTAGGCAGCTTTGTCTGGCCTGTAGGAACCTGTGTCAGGCTCAGGCTGCCCTGCTGACCTGCTGACACAAGCAGTAACTTCCCTGTCCTCGCCCTCGCTCATGTTGTCAAACTGAGTTAGAGATGACGGCCACACCCACAACTTTGGCAGCTTCTCGGCTGTCAAGTGCAATGAATGTGGTTCACTGAACTATTACTGCAGCAGAGCTGTCTGCCTGGTGACGTTGGAGAGAAGTGGCCTTTCACAGACTTCAGCTCACTGGGCTAACTCACCATTCTGTGATGTGTTTGTCAAGTATAAGCCACTAAATTACATGTTTATGAATGCTGGCATCATGCCCAACACAGAGCTGCATTTCCAGGCCTTCTATAAATAGCTTTTCTCCAGGTATAATAATAACAATAAAAACCTAAAATTTTTTAGGTTTATGGATGTGTGAACAGCAATTGTTAAAACACGCTGCAATGATAATGTTGCTCTGGTGATTGATTTGTTGCAGCAATGTGATTGATGTTTGCCACGGGGGTGAGTTTCTGACCCAGAAAGATGATGTTATTACAGACTGATTACATTTTTCACACCAACCTCTTCGGTAACAGTAATAATCTATGGTCAATATAAATACAATAAAGTATGTTTTCCCCCAACATCAGCACCGCATCTCTCCTTCACCAGCTGCCTGCGCCATAGCGACACCCTTCATAAAAAATGAACACCACAGTTTCTATGAAAATATGTTCTGTCCTCTCGTTCCCTGGAGGAGGACGGTTTTGCTGACGTCTCAATCCCTGGTGACCTCTACAACTTGGGTTACATCGGCTGCGTATATCAGAGCCCTGTGCAGGTGTGGTTTATTTCTCTTACGACTAGCACTGAGTGGATATCTGATGGCTTTTCTATTGACTGCTTCTCACCTTGTATTGGCAAGGGAATGACTTGGCTAAAGTAGAATTGCACATTTGTCAGTTGGAAATCCTTACTAGTTGTTGTCTGTGTTGTCTCCCCTGCTGTCCACTGTGCTGTCTGATCAGGTCAACAGTACCAGGTGATCTAGACCTACATCTTGTACAAATCTGCCTCAGACCTTCTCATTGTTGCTCTCGACACAGACTTCAATGCACAGAACAACAACAATACACAAGGATTAGAGGAAGTGTTATTAATCATCAGGGTGGCTATTCTCACTCTTTCATTTAATGTTGTATCTACTTTCTCCGTTTTTTCCACCAGTGCATTTACTGCTCAGTGATTGGTCCAGGCTTTGTCCTTCCCTCTTCCCCCCCCACTCCCTACAATGGAGCCCAAGCTCTGCTACTGAATGCACATAAACACAGTGTTCCCTATCACCTAGACTTAAACATAACCCTTACCCCAACCTTAACCTAGCCGTCGGTACAGATCCATATGACAGACACGACTGGCACGTGGTGTTGGGATGCCTCCCTCAATTTGTACGTTGATGGGCGTTCCTCAAGTACAGCTGGGCTACAGCAGAGAATATCTAATAAGGAGAGAACTGCCACTCTCTGAAAACTTCTGGCTTCTGAACTGGTTGCAGTTCCACTCTGGTTCCATATGAGGGAGGTCACGGGCGAGTACAGATGAATTGAGGTCTATGGAATTATACCCCTCAAAATCCCCTTTTCTCAGTGTATAATCTTTTGTGTAGTAATTTGAATGTTGCATTCGAAAGGTGAGGCAAAGAAAATACACACTGCTGGGTGTTAGATTTTTTGAAAGTAGCTTTTTTTTACTAAAATGCCTTTTATAATGTCAATGATGTCATTCATTCATCATTCATTAGCAGAATGCTAGCTTGTTATGGGCAACAACAACTTAACCTCTAAGAAATCGAAAGGACATAAGTACTCGTTCATTCAACTTTCAGCCTATAATCCATGTTGAACTTGCAAAAACTACACTCAAATCTGAGATTTCTCAATGACAATCAGGCAAATTTAGCTGTCTAACTCTACAGGCACTCACCTGTGAATTTGGTACAATGGGGTTTCATAGGGAGTGGACAGGCTCTCCGTAGATATTGTATATTTAATTATTTACTTGGGAGAATGTACATTAACCAACAATCTTACACTTCTGTACAGACTGTAAATGAGCCAGGTTATAACATAGATGCTAATTTCCATCTGTAGTCCCAAACCTAAACTGCATGTTTTTAATGGTGGTGGAAACCAGAGCACCGAGAGGAAACCCACACAGACACGGGGAGAACACGAAAACTCCACATAAAAAGGCCTGGGATAACCGGGGTTCGAACCCAGAACCTTCTTGCTGTGAGGCCCCAGTCCTAACCACTAGGCCACCATGCATGCCTGGCTACAGCCACAATCATTTCTATATCGTGGAGCTCCGCCCCATAGGGGGAGCTCTGCTCTAGTGGTTTACCTTCCCTGCGAAGCAGGGCGCATGAGAAAAAAAACTTGAATAACCATCATTTACCAATGGTGTGACAGTGCAAGCCTTATGTAAGGGGGTTGGCCCACTAATTTAGTCCTCTTTTTCACTTTTTTCACGATATCCGTAAGTGCCTGCTGCATCTTGAATGACGAAGTTTATTGATGATTCGTCAACTATTGAAGAAATGTCTTTCCCAGTCAACGTTTCTGACTAGGCTTGCCGCTACCACCGCCTGGCTGAGGATGGCAAAACCCATGGTTTCTGCATTGCCTGCCTGGGGCGTGAACACACACTGGCCACGCTCATGCCTAATCCCAGCTGCCCTGTGTGTGCGGCCTTGCCACCTAGGAACTGGGCCTGATGCAAGGCATTTTTCCTTGATGCCACTCCAGTAGAGGAGGACGTCAACGTCCTCGTGGTTGACGTTCCGGAGGTAACAGCCTGCATTCCCTTTGAAGTTCCGATGGAATTTTCACCTTCGTCGAGGGCTCCTAGCCTGCCCCCTATCAGAGGGCTGCACCTGTAAAGAGGTACATGTGCTTTACTGCAGTAGCAGGGAGAGAGGACGCCATAAAGAGAGGAATACCGCATCTGGACCAGTCTCTAGCCACGCACCTGGCGAGTGGCATCTCAGCCTGGGCAGCAGATAAGAAGCCCGTTCTGCCAGAGTCCAAAGACAGACTGACAGCTTCCCTGTCGAAGAAGGCCTACGTGCTAGCAGCACAATAGGTGGGGGCCTCATCGAATGTTGATGTGTTAGCAGCCTCCCTGGCCTCTCTCTCCGTTAAACGGGCCTCTCTCAATCCAGCGGAGATTGAGGAGGTGGTCAAAGTCTCGGCCGGCTTCTTATAGTTCGCACAGGCCTTGGCAATGTGTGATCCATTGCGACTATGGTGGTGGTGTGTGCAGGGTGGTCCATTGCAACTTTGGTGGTGGTCCACCATCACTTTTTGGGAGTTCTGTGGCAGACGCGACAGCGAGAGCAGCTAAGGAGGAGCAGGACAGGAGGCTCCTCCAAAAGTATTTTCCAGTCCACCGGAAGAGCCAGCCCCAATAAACACTTAGAGCTTCGTCTTCCTCGTCTCACCACCAGACCACCAGGGGACACAGAGCCTCCACACCAGGAGAGGTTGAGACCGACAATATCTTCACCTCGCCATTCTCCCCCGTCGTCGGAGCAGAGAGACGCCGCACTGCCCCAACACCAGTTGGGACAGCAGCAGTGTCAGAAGGCAGCTTCAAACACTTCCATGCTACCGCACAACAAAAAGAGAAAGATCTGACATGAGTTGGAGGGGTCTCCTAGCGAGGTCCTCTCCAAACTTAGGTTGGCTGGAGTCAAAGGTTTGGAACCAGCCTCCTTTGTCTAATGTTAAACTTAGTGCCATGTATTCCCACCGACCCTCTGCGGTGGTGACTCAGGGCTGTGTTTGCTTGCACAATACTACCACAGCTCAACTCTCGAATAATAGTATTTCTATGAGTGCCGCTTACATTCTTAAGTCACTGTGCCCAATACCTCTTCATAACTTATAACAGTTATTATAGTGGGGGCAAGCACAACACAGCCTTGGGTCTTGATGTCGATAGTATTTCGTCTGCGAGTGTTTTTCACAATCTGACTGAGATGAAAATAAGTCTCCACAGAGAGTGGGTCCCCCCCCCCTTACGCTACCATTTCCACCTCTTGGAGGAGCGTCCCTAATAAAATTAGTATGCATTAATCATTAATAAAGGGTATAAGACACCACCTTTTCCAGGTTCTAAGGTTTTGGCGGTGTTGTGCTCTGACCATTATTGTCAGCCTAGTGATATTTCTCCCCCTTGCGTTGTAAGATAGTCATCATTACAAGCTACCATGTTAGGGGACGCTAGCTTCCCTGATGTGGGGGTGGAGGAGGGGTCGCTGAACCCACCCGAGCAGGGGATCACTCTAGAAAATTGGCGACGCTCCCAGATCAACCCCCCTTTTCAGACAGGCCCATCTTGGGCTCTACCCCTACAGAGCAGGTTGGGGGAGCGGTGGCAGGGGCCTGGGTGTCATTTTATCGCTTCCTACTTTCGGTGAAGCATATTACGTGAGATGGCAAACAAGGTGCTTCGTGCCCAAATGGCTCCTCACATCACTAAGGAGGGGCGATTCATTGCAGTTCCGCTGCCCCCCTCCCGTTTTTCAGGGAATCAGGGAAACCCAGGTGACATCACCTACTCAGAGGGTGTCCCTGCAGCAGGTAATAGCGCAGCTCCTTCTAAAGGACGCTATTTCCCTGATTGCCCCAGGAGACAAGGGGAGGGGTTTTTACTCCCAGATCAATGAACAGGAGAAGTTTTCGCATGCTGACAGTGAAACACCTGTTAGAATGCGTACAGCAATGCAACTTCTTCAGAAGCATAGATTTGAAGGACGCCTATTTTCACATAGATATTTGCCAGAGATATTGCCGCTTCCTTCGTTTTGCATTCCAGGGAAAATGCTACGAATACAGGAGCATGCCATTTGGATATGCTCTCGCAGGGTTTTCTCAAAGATTGTAGAGACAGCTCTACTACCACTGAGAAGGAGGGGCATCAGAGTGCTGGCATACCTAGACAACTTGCTGATTCTAGGTCGGTCGTTAAAACAAGCCATGTCTCACACACAGGAGACAATGGAAAACCTGAGCAGACTAGAGCTTCCCAAGTGGGATCTGCCTCTAGTCCTGGAGGCTCTACAGGAACCCCCATTTGAGCCCTTAGAACAGATTTATTTGAACATGTTGTCTATCAAGATTACAATCCTTATTGCCCTCGTTTCGGCAAAAGAGTGAGTGACTTGTGTGCACTGTCGGACCAACCAGGTTGTTGCATTATCAATGTTGTTTTGAGACCAAATCCGTCCTTTACTCCCAAGAGTCTAGAATTTTGGAATTGAGGGCCTTTTCTTCTCCTCCTTTTCGAGATGAGATGGAAAGGAAATTACACCACTTTTGCCCAGTCAGGGCTTTGAGCGTGTATATTAGGAGAACTGCTCCTTTGAGATCTTCCCAGCAGTTGTTTGGATCCCAGCAGTTAATTGCCTCACTGGTTATGTAAGGCTATTGATCTAGCTTAAGTATCTAGAGATCTGCCAGCACCCGAGGGAGTGAGAGCTCACTCCACGAGAGGTGTGGCAGCATCCACTGCTCTTCTTAGGGGCATAGGAATGGAGGAGATCTGTGAGGCACGCTCCTGGGCTTCACCTTCTGTATTCATAAGAAAAAGTTATGGAAAATTAATAAATAAAGTGTCTGGATTTCCAGACGTACAATGTATTTAATCCCTTAAATATAAAAGTACAGTGACACACACGTAACAAAAGCGTCATGTGTTAAATTGATTGAGGCTGTTTGTGTAAATGAGTGGGTTGTCTCTACACAGCTGCTAGACATCAAACGTTAGCTTGATAATTACATTGCAAGCTTGTGAACTTGGCTGTTGCCCTGTATTTTCGTCTGCCGTGAAGCAGCAATGTCAACACGACAAGCATCTTTCTGTCATTATTCATGTTTGCAATGGAGATGTTTGTGTAAATAATTTCATGCAATTATTCCCTTCATAAATGTAGACTATAGCTGGAAGTCATTATCTTGGGATAATATTACTACTCAGTAGGACGATTTCATTTGGTGTAACACCGTTGTCTAAACACTACAGCAGCTACTATTGAAGCTACTTTCTCCACAAGAACAATGTGAATTATGATTCATTTGTTAGTTTTTCATTCATATAATTATCAACAAAAGTGGATTGACATCATACTATATTGCTAGATATGAGAGCTAGTCAACTCCTTACATTTTACAAATTATTTGGAACAGTTTAAACATACATGCACACAAGCGGACAGCGAAGCACCAACAAAACTTTGTCAGGCAAAAATCCAAATGGCAAATGGACAGGGCCGTTAGGATTGATCCTATTTTTCGACACTTCTCACGGCAGCTTCGCATCGCCAGGTATCCAACCCTGCCCCGCACCCACTGTCACGTGACCCAATTGAAAATGAATGGGACACGAAATTTCACTAGTTGAAATTCGTCTTTAAAATGCCTAGTGGACAGGGCCCGTTATGCTACATTCAGACCGAACGCGAATTGAGTGTCTGGAGCAAGTGATTTCCATGTTAAGTCAATGTAAAGGCGCATTTACGAGCGTCGGTGTAACGTTCCCCAGTTCCCCTTCCCTGGAAACTACAACTTCCCTATTCTAGACTGCTCAAAACTACATTTCCAATAACCTGGACTCAATCAACCAAATTCCATTCACCTGCCCTCACCCAGTCCTATGCAAAGCACACACACACCATTGCCTCTTCGCAAGGTATTGTGAGTATTGTTTTATTCCTACTGAGCATTATATCCATGTATTGTTGTTCCGGTCTGACCTTTGCTTTGTTAGTGTATTATTCTGCCTTGGATTATCCTTTGTACCTTCGCCCACACTCTTGTATTGCTATTCTGGCCTGACCCTTTGCTCTGTTTTTGTGAATTAGTCTACCTTGGATTACCTTCTGTGCTTTAGCCTTTGGAATAAGATATCTGTTTTGAATAAACATTGTCCTTTTTTACCTGGCTGGGAGTGAGCTTTTCTACAGTGGCTGGGCCCAGGAGGATCCTCTATGGGACCTCTACGAAGCCTCTTATGAGGACTTTTTAGTCAGGGAGGCTATGGATGGGGACTACATCCTTCCCCGTCGTGTCTTTGAGACACCTGCCCCTTTTGAAGCTCCTAAGAGGGCACCCAGTCCCTGTTCCAAGACGGTGGCTCCCAGCCCCAGTCCCAAGAAGGCCACCCAGAGTTCCAAGATGGCTACCAGCCCTGATTCCAAGATGGCTATCAGACCCAGTTCCAAGAAGGCTACCAGCCCCAGTTCCAAGAAGGCTACCAGCCCCAGTTCCAATAAGGCTACCAGCCCCAGTTCCAAGAAGGCTACCAGCCCCAGTTCCAAGATGGATACCAGCCCCAGTTCCAGGAAGGCTACCAGCCCCAGTCCGAAGAGTGCTGCTACCAGCCCCAGTCCGCAGAGTGCTGTTACCAGCCCCAGTCCAAAGATGGCCGCCTGCATGTTTCCCACTATGGCTGCCTACTCGTTTCCCTGGTGGGCCGTCTGTCCGAGCCATATATTTGAAGACAGCGATGACGAGGAGATGCCAAACATTATAAGTGGGTCAGCGTCGTCTGACGAGGAGGAAAAGGAAACCCCTTCTGTAGGTGTAGTAGGGAGTAAAAGGATACCATTAATATGCACAATAAATTACTACATCAATCAATGATATATTTCCTTTTCCCTTTTGCAATAGTTTGGGTTAAGAATGGAGAAATGCTTAATAAATGCCTATAGAGGCTTTATAGAATAGACGTGGTTGGATATTTCCTACCTAACTCTCTGACCTAATAATGATCATTTATCCGTGTGTAAACAGCTACGGACTGAAATACCACAGACCCGGGAAACTAGAGCGTTGCCCGCGAGTCAGACAAAGGAAATAGGCTACTTGAACTGTGTGCGTGAT